>OY748292.1:11544655-11702681 GCA_963556515.1 Nudaria mundana
TGAAGGACAACCTTGACATCCTTGGCATAGACGTTCGTCAAGAGCTCAATAATAAAAACTACATCGAAAGATGTATAGGGCTAGCTTCGCGGAAACTAAAGTCCGGCAAGCTCGTGCGCGACCGTCCTGCGGGGTGACAGACGGTGGCGGGGACGAGGTACTAAAGATGTCAGCGGGTAGCGGGTGGTGCAGCGGGGAAGGGAAACGCGTGCATCTGCGCGTCAAATACGGCAGTCTCGGCCGCGCAGTCGAAGCGGCAACACGTGCTTGATATTCCGTACTACTTTGAGTTCGACGCACACGAGATTAAGATCTCAGGATGAGTAAGACTATCTCAAGACAAGTTAAGGAAGTTGTACATAAAATGTACCAATTTTTTGTAAGGCGAAAATACTGCCGAGAGATTAAGTCAATAATTTTCCTAGATGAAACCTACGTGAATAAAAATCACGTGACACAAAAATGCTGGCAGTCTAATACAGAACGCGGGGCTATGCAAAACATCGGTAAAGGAACTCGTATTGTAATTGTACACGCTGGCAGTCGCAATGGCATTGTACCTAATGCTTTATTGATGTTCAAATTACATTCCAAGACCGGTGATTATCATAAACAACATTGATTATCATAACAAATTTTCGAAAGTGGATCGATGAAAAACTGTTACCAAACATTCCTCCGAATTCTGTTATTGTAATGGACAACGCCGCTTACCATAGCACTCAGATCGATAAAAAACCTACAATGAGTACCCTGAAAAGCGAAATGCAGCAATGGTTAGAACGGCGAGGTGTTCAGTATGATAGCGCTATGCGTAAATGTGATCTAATGAAAATAATTAATGAGCAAAACACGGAGAAACAGTACAAAATTGATGAAATATTAAAGGAAAATGGACATATCGTGCTTCGCTTACCCCCATACCATCCGGATTTAAATCCAATTGAACTCGTGTGGGGGTACGTAAAAGGCGAGCTCGCAAGGAGTTCCCTTGATTCGAACTTAGATAAAAAGTTAAAAGATTTAGAATTGCTTTTTTCTAATTATTCGGTTGAACAGTGGCGCGATTGTGATAATCATGTCATAAAAAACGAGGACGAATATTATAATTGAGATCGAGTATTTGACGATGAAATGGACAGGTACGTTATTGTTTATTAACATAATCGATTATTATTGCTTTAACTTGGCAGAGTGCTCAAGCTATAATCTCGGAATCATGTCATTGTACGTGACGTTGTTTATTATTTCTATAGTACATTTTTGTCTTTTTAGATTCATAGTTCAACTGGGTGAAAACGACGATGATGATGACGACGAAAGTTATGAAGAAGATCAAACAGAGAGTGAACATGAAAGTGATATGGAAATTGATTTATAATAAAATCATAATTTTAGTTTTCCTAATAATTTGTCCTCAAGCATAATAAAAAAATGTAAATAATAAAAGTAGTTAAATCTTTTTATTTACTCCTATATTACGTCACAAGTAAGTACAACTTATCGCAAGATTTATCCTGGCAAACTTCTCTTCGTGTGTAGCCGTGTGCTAGAATGACGCGCTACCTCGTCCCCGCCACCGCCTGTCACCCCGCGGGACAGTCGCGCACGAAATTGCCGGACTATAGGAATACTGAATAAGGTAAAGAGATTCTTTACACCGGACCAGAGGTGTCTGCTGTACAAGACGCAGATTAGACCCTGCGTCGAATACTGCTCTCACCTCTGGGATGGCTCCGCGAAGTATCTGCTGGACGCTCTCGACGCTATGCAGCGACGGGCTATCCGTATTATAGGTTGTCCGGAGGTAACGGGAAGCCTTGAGCCGCTAGCTCAGCGCCGAACAATAGCTTCCTTGGCCGCATTCTACCGTATTTACCACGGCGAGTGTTCTGAAGAGCTCTTCAATCTGATCCCACCCTCTTCCTTCCGATCCCGAACAACGCGTGCCGGGCAGAGATGCCACTCCCACACAGTGGATAGAATGTTCGCGAGAACCGAGCGTTTTAAACGTTCGTTTTTCTGCCGAACGATAGTGGCCTGGAACGCCTTGCCTGTGCACGTGTTTCCTCCCACATATAATCCTGGGTTCTTTAAGCGGAGCGTGAAGAGGCACATCAGTAGGTCGTCAAGTTGAGGGCCACTCTCTATAGTATTGTATACTGTGAGAGTGACCCACAATCGCTAGACGTCGTCACGACTTACCACCAGGCGGGCGGCGTCAATTTGGCGAACCCAATATATAAAAAAAAAAAAAAAAAACAACATTAAAATTGTCAATAAAGAGCGGGAAGCAGTTTACGGTCCAACCGTCTGACGGTATTTTTTTTAATACATTTCTGACACAGGTTCCGTCTATCCTGGTACATGATATTATTTATTGCATTTAATCTCATCATCATATTTATTTAGTAACCTAACTTTCAAATAACCAATTACAACATTTTTTTCTAAAACTTCTTAAAAAGTCCCTACCCTGGTATGTCCTTTTCCCCGTTTCAGTCTAACTTGCAGTCAAAACATACTTTAATAATATCTGATAATAAATCTGAAATAAATATTTATACCTAAAGGACAAATATAACAACTTGTTTATTTTGGATAATTTTTAAACTTCACTTTTTGTTTCACTCCTAGAAACCTAAATATATATACGAAGGCCATTTTCAAAATAGCGCTTAACGACATGGACACTAAATAAACGGGCAGTTACAGTGGCTTCATTTGTCTAAGTTGTCACGACAGACGGCGACGTGACAGTGCAGTGTTGTGGTTTCGTAGGGTGATTGGGTCTCTTCCCTGATAGGCTATAAATGTTATAATATTCATTTAATTTATTTACATTTACTGACCTAATCTAATAATAAAATAATAGTTAGTGTGTGGTAAATAATTAATCAAAACGTTGTTTCTGTAAACTAAAAATAAAATTGACAAGAATTGTCGTAATTTCCCTGGCAAAATCACTGTCGGGTCGGGGAGAGAAAGTAACCTGTCAGGGAAGAGACTCCCTAACCTAGGGAACAAAATAAAGCACAAAAAAATTGAAAGAAACCAGGAGAGCGTAGGCAACTACTATTTTTTCAACAATAATAATAATAAATAAATAAATAAATATTTTCGGACATTCCTCACACAACGTCATCTAGCCCAAACTAAGCTATAACCTTGTGCTATGGGATCTAGACAACTGATAAACATACTTATATATTTCTAAAATGTATTTACATAACATACATAGAAAATACCCAAACTCCGAAACAAACAATTGCGGATCACACAAATAATTTGATTCGACCCGGAATCGAACCTGTGGCGGCAGTCGCATACTCATACCAATGCGCCACCGAGGCAATTATTATTATATTTCTTCAACAATGATACCGTAACGCTATCAATTTTAGATAATATAGATTTAGATGGTCAAATGCCACGAAGAAACGATGATTAAAGAGTTTACTACTACTAGACTACTTAATTTAAATCACACCGAGCAAGAAGACAAAGACATTCAATTAATAAAAACTAATATCTCTACCTAATATGAAGCTGAAGAGTTTGTTTGAACGCGCGAATATCAAGAAGTACTGGTTCGATTTGAAAAATTTTTTTTTTTTTGTTGAGAAGTGCATTTATCGAGAAAGGTTATAGGCTATAAAACATCACGCTATTATGAATTGGCAGCAGTGAAATATGTCTCGAAAACAGGGAAAATTTATTTCTTTTAAGAACTTACGTTGCGAGCGCTGTCTGGCCAAATAGTTAATGTTATGTTAAAATAATGTACTAAAGAAAGGTTCCTCTTTAAAAATTCAAAGAAAAGTCCGTGATAAAAAAGATAAAGGCATATCTTTCTTTTAAGGTTAAGTCACTATAACTTAAAATAGCGAATCAAATTCATTCTAAAATAATAATTTTCGAAGCTAAATGTTATTACAGGCGACGGGAACCAAACCAAGGTCCAAGTCCGTATAATGTATGTTCCAAATTACCACGCGGATGAAGTCGCGAGCGACCGCTAGTGAGATCATAAATAGACTAAATAAGCAGGTTACGAAAACGATTAATTTAATTAATAATAATGTCTCCTGTCCAATGCATTTCCCCTGGTCTTTTAAAAAGTAACAAAATATGTATAAAGTGCCTTGCCCTTACGTGAAAGGGTACGTAAATAAACGGGACCAAAATCATAATATTTTGCTCAATGAATACATTCCAACTTTTTTTCTTGGCTATATCCTCTAAGCCTTAAAGAGGATATGGCCAAGGAGTTTTAAGTCCTTAGAGTCTAAGGACTCGAAACCTCTTATCGCAGAACTACCCATATAATTATGTTGGTTATCTATCATTGTTGTGACCATTCAAAACCGTGCGGCTTGAAGACTGAAGAGTGCAGAAATTGTTATCTTATTTAACCTATTATTGCAAAATGAGCTGCACCTCGACTAGGTTTCCTACCTGAAGGTGAAAGAAACGTCGCCTTTGTATGAAAGAGGCGATATTATATTGAAAACACACTGTTATGTATCTCCAATATTAAAGATATCGTTTTCTTCGTCAAAACTTGAAACTGACTTATTTGCAACCTTATCAAAGTACCAAGGACAATGATCTGTAAGCCAACCTCACTGTTTGACCTTAATAATAGATGAGTACATGACTTACGATGAGCGAAACTGTTCTATAAGTACTTCAACACCACTGGTAATATACTATACTGTGATTGTTTCAGAGTTGCGGTTTGTTTAATTAAGTAACTTAGACTTAATTATTTATGGTGCTATGTTTCTTTATTGTGCTATGTTCTGTGTCGCCTGTTTCACGTCAACAACTACCGGCTATTGTACTAAACGTTTTTCTCTCGAATGCCCCGTGTTCCCTGCTCCGCGTGTTTCTAAATTTAAGCAGTAGTTGTGCTCAGTTCAGTCAGAAGGAAGCTTTGAATGTTGTGACGTCGTTTTCGGAATGGATTTGATTCAGTCGTAGCGTCGCAGACGCGCTTCACTGTCGCACGGCATGAATCTGATGAGGCACTTCGTACCGGGATTCAGTCCACGGTTGATTGACATACGTAATTACTGTTTACATGGACTATGTCCTGAGAAAAAGTATTCAAAATACAGTGGTTGTTTCAGTGCTATTTTTAGTGACTTACTAGGTTCAGTGTTAATCAGTGTTGATATGTTATTGTCGTGACAGAAAATGGTTGCATTCAGGTATCAATCAATTAACAATTTAATTCGTAAATATATGTCTATTTAGAAAATTTTAATGACTTTATAAAACTTTGTTGTAAACAAACCCACACTTGCCTATATGAAAATTAATATATTAAATATCTGACACTTACCTACTGTATGTATTTAAAAACATGATAAGTTAAACTACACCATACTGCATAGACTCCCAATCGAAATACTAAAAATGCTGCAGTGCTTGAGGGTCTGTACGCTGATGACAGCTTCTCTCATCTTCATCTCATGGCTTGTAGTGCAGAGCTTTGCAGTAGTATTTATTTAGACCATTTGGATGGTTCCTGTCGAGGCTTCGGTTTAGTGATCAATGCACGTAAAACCAAGATTATGCAACAGCCCAGACAAAAGACCACTTTTCGCTACCAGGGAAGAGTCCTTCGTAGTGACCATCGCTTCAGAACCGAGTTCTCGGCATGAATTGCCAATGTGCTGCTGCAGCGTATGGCAAATTGGATAAATTAAGCCGGGTTTGCAAATCCAACGTCCTTAAGCTCCTCACGAAGCTTGCTGTGTACCATAGCCATAATTCTACTTCTGCTTCTTTACGCCTTTGAGACGTGGTGTCTACACAAAGGCGGTATCCGGCGCCTTGGTACCTTCCACATGAAATATCTCGGTACAATATACAATTGTCTTTTGTGAACGTCGTATAATATGTAACCTCTTTTACACACACATGTGTTGTACACACAGTTACAAAAAGAGTTTTTACCCTACTTTTCGTGGTCACTTACACAAATGCAAAGCTCCGCTTTTCCCTCGCGAAACCTGTACCTAATCCAATAATAACATTAAAAAATCATAAAAATTATTGTATGTCAGAAAAACAGAATTTGTACTAGAATTAACAAAATACATACCTAACTACATATTATATGTAAAACCTCTTTGTTCCGTCGCAAACACTTAACATTGGATTTAGTAAATAATTACTCAAAGGGAACGAAATAACGTTAGGCCGCGTATGAGCAGTCCTAGGCAACGGACCAGCAAGCACAGTTTCTGAAGTTTCCAGTTGTGACATAAGCTCAGATTTCTTAAAAGGTTTTATTTGGAATGCTTCAACGGTTTTGGAGATAATGGCATTGTGACAATAAGGGCATGCTTCCCCTAATGATACTATGGTTAAAAATCATATTTCTTAATTAAACTGACCACGCGGCTCTCGCATTATTATTGACTTAAGTTCAAGAGACGTCAGTCCAACACTCCGGGTAGCACTGAATCGGCATGGTCAGAGGTAATATGTAATCTCGATATATGTATAGGGTTTAGGACCTACGTTCTACATTATAAACCCTTTCGATCTTGTGTATCCTGGGAAATTTTACAAAGAGACTAAAGCCATCGGTGGATTGCATTGACATTGTGTTATGTATATGCAATCCACCTCGATGCATATATAAATAAATATGCATCGAGAAGGTCAGGGCCCTTTAGTTTCAATACCCTGGAGAGAAATCTCTTTTGATGGCACAGCGCGATTAAGATAAAATCTAAACAATTAACAAGGCAAAGGGCCCTGTAGAACAATAGATTTAGAGTTTTTATTCATCAGGGATAAAATAATACAAATTACAAGGATCTTTGCATATAGATGTTTTAATATGATGTTACAATAAGAATTACAATATACATAATTATGTGCTAAAATATTTACTATGTACAAAATACCGTTTAAAAAATCCTCCGCGTCATTGCCGACTGGTAGGTAAGGTTCCCAGAATGCTGGCTGTGTTGCCACGTTGGATGGCGATACCTATTCTTTGGGCCAGAAAATAGCGCGGCTTCTGGTCCTGAGAAGCACCCATTAAGCCCCGTGTCTCAAGTCTCAACCCCAAACGGCTCAAATATGTGATCACCTGCTAGGTTAGCGTATTTACGCCGCCGCCCCGTTTGAGGCCTTCAGCCGATGCAGCAGCATTAAGGTGCTATATATATAACTAGTGGTCGCCCGCGAGTTCGTCTGCGTGGTAATTTGATTTCTTTTCCGTTCCCGTAGTATCGCGCACTCGGTTTGTCACCATCGCTTCCTACTTATGACACTTATCGTCATATTTTGAACAATTCACACAATATCGTTATAAATTGTAGCCTATGTGTTATTCTGATGTATAAGCTATATTATTGAAAAAGTTTCATTAAAATCCATTCAGTAGTTTTTATGTGAAAGAGTAACAAACATCCATCCATCCATACATACATACTCACAAACTTTCGCGTTTATAATATTAGTAGGATGTAGGTATACGCCTATTTATAGTATTATATCTTTATTTCTTGCGTTTGTGAGATGTGTATGTTTCTGACGGGTGTAATAGTTAGGTACTCATAACAATATATCTAATACCACAAATGCAGTAGAATACCATACAAAGTTCTAATATTATTAAAAATTATTTCCGGTGTCCTTCTTTCCACAATCGTTCCTCGTCACGGCCATTACGTTCATGCTCAATTACGTAAAGAAGAAAAATTTATGAATGAATGAATTAATTTGATTTCGTGATAGTGTTGTAAATTGCCAATTAGTTCCGTGCGATTAGGTTAAAATTATAGTGCGACCATCACTTAGTACCGACTGCATTTTCAGGTTGCTTCTTGGAGCTATAGGATTTAGTTGACATTTTATCTACTTATAGTGTTTCTACGTAAACGGGACGCCCAGCAATGGACGTTAACACAGGCAAAGAAAAACCAAGACCTTTATGTATTTTTAGGGTTCCGTACCTAAAGGGTAAAATGGGACGTCCGTCCGTTCATCTATCACCGGGCTGTATCTCATGAACCGTTTTGACGTTCAGAATTAGACAGTTTAAATTTTACAGATGTATTTCTGTTGCCCCTATAACAACAAATACTAAAAAACAGAATAAAATAAGTATGTAAGATGGTTTCCATACAACAGACATAATTTTGAACGGAACCCTTTGTGCGCAAGTCCGACTCCACTTGGCCGGTTTTTTTATCTTAATTACTTTATTTTTACGCAACTGACCTAAAATATTATTCAATTCAAAAGTTTCATTCAGAGCTTTAGAATACTCTTACATTCCGTCGACATATTTGGATATTGAAGATAATAAAAACGCTGCGCAGAGTACTCCGAATAGGGTAAGGTTGGCTGATCGCGATGAGGGCATCTGCGTGCGCGCTTGCTGCTTGCTTGTGGCTACGTACCTATATAGTATGGGCGGGCAACGCTACGTTTTGGCAACGTTCCCGCATCACTATTTTTAAGGAACCTTGAGCGAAACCGCCCTTGCCGTTTTCATACTAATCAAAATTCATTCTTACCTTTTTTCAGTCTATTATTAGCATTATGTACTCGCGCTCCCATTTATAGCAATCCTCAGCTGTATCTACGTACACACGTATATCTACGTACACACGTTTCCCTCTTGGGTTATTTTTGGATGACCTCATCATACGCTTTACCGCTTTTTTTTTTTTTTTTTTTTTTTTTTTTTTTTTTTTTTTTTTTTAATTCCGCGGCCCAAGGCCGCGGCCGCTCTAACGTCCGTTGCCGGGCGTCCCTGGTTACACGCTTTACCGCTTGATATTAAATTACCTTTTTTGAAAGGTACGATGCGACCAATATCATGCAACTTACACAACTTTATGAAAATAGGTAAGTAATAAATAAGTAAGCCTCTATCTCTTACACATTAGGTACCTATTTTCATAAGTTGTTTTAGGTGTAATATTTAGTATTACCACAGTAATACCTACTTTATTTATAATACGAGCGTAATTAGTCAAAAATACGAATAAACCCGGTGAGACAAATTCGCAAGCCAGGCAGCGCGTCGACCCTCACAGCGCGCCTCGCCTCCAGAGCTGCTGGCTTGCGCCCGCGCCGGTGAAAGGGAGGTTAAATAGACCGCCTTCAAGATGAATTTGCAACAACTACTAAAAATGGCGTTATTCATACATTTCACGGTTGCATTATGCTTAAAAGAGATCCACCTAGACATTGTAGAAACAGAAAAACAGAAACTTCTGTTTTTCTGTTTCTACTCTCGCTTGGTTTTGTTGCATATTAATGATTATTGTACGTAATCGAAAACAATTCAAGATCCACACATACTATAGATATCTACGTAAAAAATACCTATTTTATAAAAGGATATTTATATGCACATCAAAGAAGTTATCGCCACTCAATTTATTTTCAACCGACTTCCAAAAAGGAGGAGGTTCTCAATTCGAATGTATGTTTTTTTATGTTTGTTACATGTATCTTCGGTCTGGGTGAACCGGTTTTGATTTTTTTTAAATTGAATTTACTACTTTCCAAGTAGTCCCATTTCAATTTGGTCCCATTCCGACAACTATTTGGTCCCATTTCGGTAGTTTGAAGTCGGTTGCTGTGTCAATTTAGACGTATTTTTAGGGATCAGATAATTTACATCAAATTAATTGCAAATTATTGTTTTTACAATGTATTTTACTAGTACAATTCGAAAATATGTATCAACACCAACAACAGTGTAGGTATTTTTTTTATCAAATGCGTCAAAAAAGTTGTTTAACGTACAAAAAATATGATTTGCATATAAAATATACTGATTGCGCATCAAAACGTTAGAAGACTGGTTACCTAGTCAGTCAGTAATGGTCTTAATGCAATCCGACTTGGATAGGTTAGGTTTTTGTTTATTTTTACGTGGTTTTTTTGGTTACTTTTTTTACGTGGTCGAAGATACAATTACGCACTTCACCTCCCCGCTGCTGGGGCAACGGGAAGGCTTCGTGTGGGACTCCCGGTTCTTGGATGAAAAACGGGCCGGACTACCCACTAAAACCTATCCACGGTGTTTCTACTTCGCCTTAGCCGGACCGCCGGATAGGCAGAAACTGCTAAGCGACACGGCGGCCCGGCAAAGGGGCAAAATTCAACCCTTTTATAAATAAATATCACTTTTAGTGATGGGATGTTCAAAATCACATGATATGACTCATCAAATGATAACAATGTAGGCTACAGTCAGCATCAATTACTTGGTATATGTATGTACTATGTACCTACACATCCAGCACGGTGTCCATATTTAAGACGCGACCAAGACTTCAACAATATCGTCCTAAAGATTGTTTGACTTGAACACAATTTTCAATATTTTTACGCACAAATAAGTAGAATCCAGAATTTACTTTATTACTTTAGTTTTAAAAGAACTAGGTCTAATCCGTGTAAAATGCCCCATTCTGCTACCGTCAGAATTTTTGTTTGACTCTCCTGACGTATTTGCCCTGGCATAACCACTGTCAGGGTCTCCCCTGACCTAGGTAACAACGTAAGGCACATGTATTTCCCCTGACCCTCTAAAAAGTAACAAAATATGACAAGATACATAAACGGGAATGTAATGGGATTGAGGGCTTTGTTTGGTTGAACGCGCTTTAAAGAAAGACGAGTCTAACGAGACGTCACGGAAATTAAATTTTAAGGTATAGTTATTATATTATGTGTAAGTAGACGTATGATAAGTAAATAGTTGGTGTATTGTTTCAGTCTCAATGAGTGCTATTTCGCAAACAAGGGTGCCGCAGTGGTACTGGGCGGTACAGAGCGCGGCTGTCAGTTGCAATCACCGGCGCGCGCTCTCCCCCAGCCTGACATACAACATCATCTACAGTCCATGTTCTACCTATTGCGTCCGGAGGAAACGCTCAAAATGGTAATTATCCAACAGTTAAAATTAATTTGTACATATTATGGAGACTTGCCACCTTCAATTATATATCAACGACTTAAGCGTAAGCATCAAATACATTATCAAACCGCAAATAAGCGAACCAATTAAACCAAACTAGTACCTATTACCAATAATTCGATAATAAACAGGGACCTACTTCATTAGGTACTCGTTATTGGTCAACACAATAATTACAATTCATCTATCTAATTAAAACTAATATTAAAATGCTTGTTTGTTTGTATGGTTGAACGTGCTGATTTTAGGAACTAGGTACTGGTAGGTAATCGAATTGCAAATCTATATGTGTTGAATAGGGCATTTATCGAGGAATGTTATAGGCTCATCACGCTACGACCGATAGGAGCGAATCAGCAATGAATAATGTTGCAAAAAGTATTATAGTCAATCAAATAAGTTTTCTTGAAAAACGTGGATCACGTAATTATTAAAAAAATACTTCATAACTAGACAATCCAGTACTGTTCGCAGACTCCAACGATGTCAGGTGCAAACAGCAACTAGTAAGTGCACTGTTGCTGTGCAATATTCGAAGCATTGTTCACGTGGTTTCTTTAATATGTACATTTAAACAATTTATTTTAGTTGAATGCAACAGGCCTATTCATATTTACGGCTTACTTTATATTCGCTACCCAAGAGAATAATTAAAACTCCCGACAGCTTAATGATGTTTCATTGTTTGTTACAAGGCGGTGAAACTGGAGAGTGCTCATGCAGACCGCACCAGATACCTGGTAGTGGTATGTCGGAGCAATGAAGCTGCTTTGCTTGGCATCGACTGCAATGAGCACACTACTGTTGGACTGGTCCTGCGCGTTCTCGCAGACACATCTATCAAATTGGATGGTGATGGGTAAGACCACCACATTTATTGCAATCTTTAAAATAATATACAAATAATAAAAGCAGGCCATCAGTCATAATTTTCGAAATTGGTTTCACTAATACCCCATGATGATTATAGTACGCAGGCTGTAGAACATTGAAACATATTGATTAACAGCAGGCTCATTTTTCGTAAGTAGCTTTATTTTGCCGAGTCTCCCACATATATCGATACGAGAAGTTTCAATTCGGGTAGCTAATGGAGATAATAGGGGTTAAGTATGTTGACTGGACGATCCTAAAAAAATTATTACCAACAGTGATATTTTTATTATATGTGAAGAGATTCATTAACATTATTCAAATGTTTATTTGTCCGACCAAATATGTGGTATGGTACAAAAGTCTCCCGCTCCGAACATGTACGGATTACGAGGTCATAAAATACGATTACCAGCAAGCTAATATTTTTAGTGTTGGTTATTTAATATTTATATAATATAACAGTCACTTTGTCTTCCAGTTTGTCTGGTAAGTTATTCCAGTCCGACGCTCAAAAGTTGTTAACGCGACAAGACTATTTTTTTTATTACCAAATGTAAGACATTAATATTACGTAATAGGTTTTTGTGTTCTCTGTCCAAATAAAACAATGTTCTACAAGAAAACAGGTATAATATCACTTGTCCGACAAGAATTAGAAGGCGTTATTCGTATTATAACCAAAAGTGAAAACATGTTTTTCGAAATGTTATTAGAACAACTTACTTTTAATTATAATATAATTATAATGATTACAAATTAAATTTTTTGCTAAAGTAGTAGGACGAAATAGTTACGAGTACATAAGGTGGGTGTGAAAGAAAAGGCCGGTAAGGTTCGACCTAGGCTCTAGGCGAACGAAAGATTAAATAAATATGAATATGAATATGAATATGAATATGAACGTAATTCAACCAAATCAGAGATATTTTGTCGAAGGCCAGGTTAAGAGTACCCGTAACCGAAGAAGCATGAAAATAGTAATAAAAGTGGAAAAAGCGAAAGAGGCACTTCTTTCTAAATAAATTTTCTAAATAATCGTACCAAGTGCACTTCCATAGTTTCTACCTACTACCCCAACAGGAAAGAGGCGGGATTTTATGTATGTACCTACTTGAAAATGACGCCTTTATCCCCGAAGGAGTAGGCAGAGGTGTTCATTAACCCATATACCGGCAGTAGTCACAGTTGGTTCCACATAATTGGGGGCGAGTCTATTGCATTTTCAATATTCTTGCTGGAGCTTTGGTCGTGTGTCAGCAGGTACACTGCGTGCAGCACCGAATACACGATTTAAAAATAACAGTGACATCATCTGTTTACTCCTTCGGGAATAAAGATGTGGATTTGTCGAGAAAAAATATCTTCCCCACTTTTTGTGTAGGAGAAGTACCCAAAAAAAGAAACATTTTTCAAAATTTTATTTTAGCACTTTGTCGACGTATTAAATATACTAAAAATGAATCGCCGTTCGTTTGTCTCGCTAAAACTCGGGAACGGATGGACCGATTTGGCTAATTTTGGTCTTAAAATATTTGTACTCATGGCAGGTTTATAAGGTGGTACGAAGTTCGCCGGGGCAGCTAGTTGACAGCGTCTACATTTCGAGATTGGACAATTTTGCTTTCGTCCATTTGTCAGTTGGCTTGTATGTGTGTTCCGGGCTAACAGCCACAGTATTTATCCGATCTTTACGAAATACTTCGCACAAATATTCCTTGATTCTATAGTTTTTTCGTCGTGAGCTTATTTGGATTGGGGGAAAATGGGGTAAATAAGGTCAAATAACGTTTTAATGTTTTTCCGGGCTAACGGTTCCATTTATTATCCGATCTCCACGAAACTTGGCTATTTGGCCTTTACTAGAGACCATATTTTTAGTGAGTTTTTTTTATTAGGGCGGATATGAGTAACAATTGCAAAAAAATATTCGTCTAGTTAATTTATATTTACAATGACATAAATGCGTTATTTATTGCAATTTTGTACAAAACCTTACTTCGATCAAGAGTTGACCAAATGGGATATTATTATGTATGTAAGTTTGATTTGAGATTATGATGTTTTTCGATGTGGAGCAACTAGAATAATTGAGAAAAGGATGAAATGCAACGAAGCGGATATAATCATAATATATTTTGAACAATCAATATTTTTCGAGACTTGAGTGGCAACAAAATAACCTATAAAGTTTATTTTAGAATTGAAAAATTGACGTATTTTACCCCTAATAACAATAAGGCCTAAAATCTGGTTGTTTTCAGCAGGAGCAATTCATAAACGTTTAGATTGATAAGAATTAATTTTACATTACCAAAATACTACAACTTTTGAGCGTCGGACTCGGATAATCTACCAGTCAAATTAAGAGGACACAGTGACTGTTGTATTATATAAATATTAAGTAATCAACAGTAAAAAAATCAGCTTGCTGGTAATCATATTTTATGACTCCGTAATCCATACATGTTCGGAGCGGGGGACACTTGTACCATACCACATATTTGGTAGGACAAATAAATATTTCAATAATATTCTCTTCACATATAATAAAAATATCACTGTTGGTAATAATTTTTTTGGGATCGTCAAGTCAACATACTTAACCCCTTTTATCTCCCTTAGCTACCCGAATTGAAACTTCTCGTATCGATATATGTGGGAGACTCGGCAAAATAAAGCTACTTACGAAAAATGAGCCTGCTGTTAATCAATAAGTTTCAATGTTCTACGGCCTGCGTACTATTATATTAATTTGCAATAAAATATTGTTTTATAATTTGAAGAAAAATATTAATCACCGCTCGTAATGTATAGATAATTAAGTACGCCCTAAAATGTTCAATATACTGTCCTGTTCAGGAATTAAGTTAGTTAATACAGGTGTGGTTATTATGTTATTAGAAGCTTATTGGAATGAAACGACGCAACAACGTTTTCCTTATAGAATACTTGGCTAAGTTCATAACAACTAAGTAGGGATTCTTTGTCCCCAGAGGATTCAGCGTATGTGTGTGTAATCAACAACACATTTTCAAGCCAGTGTCAGTGCAAGCCATGTGGTGAGTTTTGATACAATTCTGTGAGCATTTTCTATTGGGTAGATGACTAATAACAGTAACATATTATAGAATGAGGAAACACAGCAAAATTATAAAAAAGTATCTCATTGCTACTACGCACAATTGTGACGATTGAAGCATTTGTGTAGTAACAGTTTACTTGACTTGGTTTCCTGACAATTTCACACTATTTCTCACATTGCGTGTATTTACCTACGTCATCATGCTAGTGAAAAATAATTTGCAATCAAGATAAGGTAGAAAACAATGTGGACTGTTTATGATGAATACGTTTTTAAAGTGCGGTGCGGTTTTTAAAGTGCGTGCCGAATTCTGACGGGATTCCCCGTCAGAATTCGGCTCACCGGAACTGACCAATCTATCTGTGGGACCTGTAGACTGTTTGTCCAAGAAATGTCCTGGGACAACGTTGAACTCTACAAATATATTATACACACTTTCCACGTCTCCCCAAGGGGTAGACAAATATAGCCTGCGCTCTCCTAGTAGGGTATAAGTCTGCTGACTCGCAAGAATTTTATATCAGAGGCTCAATACGTATATAGTATCTCACTTTATTATTATTACTATAGACTAGTATAGATCTATTGGCAAACGTCCAAACCCAAATAAAGGGACATACAATCAACTAACGCACAATAGAGTATACTAAGTCAGCTAACATCTATGACTACTATTATGTTTTAATATTCTATTACTCGTCTATTATTACAGCTATCATTTATGTGTATTCGCTATAATATGTAGCGTTAATTATAAGGGCACAGCACTACTGGTTTAAAGACATATGACTAGTGGTTCTGTGAACCGTAGACTTCGGGAGCGGCTTTGTTTAGAAAATTTCTTCTTCAATTTTCTTTATTACTCTTTCATTTGTCATCCAATCTAAAAAATGTTATTCATTGTAAGCAAGGAGTGTGTGTGTAAAGTTTAATGCAAATCGGTTGATAAATACGGCCTCAAACATGATCTGACAGAACCCGTATAGAATCAATCAAAGAATCAATTTCATTTATTCAGTTTAGGCACATAAAGAGCACATATGAATGTCAAAATTTTACAATTTTGTCAAGTAATATTATAAAAATACTAAATTAAGTAAGTACATAAATAACCATTAGAAAATGATTCTTTCGCATATTTCGCGTATATGTAAAGATGTAGAGGTACAAACGAAAGAAATTCTCCCCAGTCTGCAAGTTGAAACGGAGACTTCGGTCGCTTCGCTCCCTCAGTCAAAAATAGTATTTTTAGGCCAATTTCAAGTCACAGATAGCTCGTGAAGATTTTAGGTCCCTCGTTCAGAAATTTATTTTATATCGTTCCGTAGTTAACCAAGGGGAGAAAGAGTTGACTGCCCGCATGTTTATTTAAAAAAATGCTTTTTCTTAACCATTTCAGGTCGGCACTACAAACTCTCCACAGAGCGAGTGGTCAGGCCCGCCAGCTGAACCACTTCGCGGGTGGCGCGTCGCACTCTTGGTGTGCCTACTATGAAAGCCACGTCGGCTCCGACCGCTCTTGTCTCAACGAGTGGCACGCTATGGACAGCATTGAGTCTCGTCGCCCACCATCTCCGGATTCATTGAGGCTCAAGTGAGTTTGTGACGAACGACTACACGCTATAGGATGCATTTAAGGTCCCTTTATGGCTTTCTATCAGGAACAAGATGAGGCTCCATATAGTATATGTGCGTTTTGGCAGAACTTGGATTTTTTCTAACATTTAACAAATCTGTCCTGGCAAAATGATTGTGTACTAAGTATGTGCAAGATACGAAGAAGCCGAGACCTAGTTTTGCAGCCAACTTACGTGTTAATTGAACTACTTCATTAGCACGCAAAGATGTACTACATACAAAGCAATCGAGGCTATAACAGGATATCCAGTTCGAAATTTTTAACTGCTAATTAGGTATTGATATTCTAAGATTCTAAGAAGATGGGTATTATTATGTACTTACATCTTTGCTATATCAGAGAGCGAGAAATAAATATACTAATTATAATGTATATTTACCCTGATACAGAAATATATTAAGTAGCAGCATTTCTGCCGCTTAAGCAATTAGGGGTGACAGTCTAGAAAGATATTATTATAGTTAGCCAGAAGAAGGCCACCTCGAAACCTGAAATGTGCTGAGTTAGAATAAGTATTCCGTTGGCTAATAGACCTCTGCTTTGTTTTGATCGACTATTAGCTTCTTCTGTCGAAAACTCAATCCGCAGACAAGCTTATAAAGTATAATGTTTACTGTTTTAGGCCCCGACAGAGAGACGAAACCGAGCGCGTTATTCGTTGTACATTAAAAGAAATAATGATGAGCGTTGACTTGGACGAGGTGACCAGTAAAGTGATCCGCGGACGGCTAGAGGAGGAGCTGGACATGGATCTCGCCGAGTACAAGTCGTTCATTGACCACGAGATGCTGACCATACTGGGACAGATGGACGCGCCGACGGAAATATTTGACCACGTGTATCTCGGCTCTGAATGGAACGCAAGCAATTTAGAAGAATTACAGCGCAACGGGTACGTTATCCTTATATTCATCTAATCTTTGCTAGCAGATGCACGCGGTTTCGTTCGCGATCCTGTTCTTAACAATATTTTCCAATGTTACTCCGCACTTATTGGTCGTAGCGTGATGTTATATAGCCGTAACAGGGAGGTTATAAAAATATTTTTCTCTTCCTCGATAAATGGGCTGCACCTTCAACACTAAAGAAGTTTTCAATTTAAGGCTTTTATTTGTTTATTAGCTTTGTAATCTCGTTCGGCAGCTTTTTATTATTAGGATAGATTAGCAGCATTTGATTTATAATTGTAACACCCTTCAAAATATTCTATCATTGTTTTATACTACTAATACTTATCAAGTCTTTGTTATTTGTTTCAGGGTGAGGCACATATTGAATGTTACAAGAGAAATCGATAACTTTTTCCCTGGTGTGTTCGACTATCTTAACATAAGAGTTTACGACGATGAGAAGACTGACCTCTTAAAGCATTGGGACAATACATTCAAATATATAAACAAAGCCAGAAATGAAGGTTCCAAAGTTCTCGTTCATTGCAAAATGGGTATTAGTAGATCTGCTTCTGTTGTTATTGCATACGCCATGAAAGCATTTAATTGGAATTTTGACAAGGCACTGAAGCACGTAAAAACGAAAAGAAGCTGTATTAAACCAAATACAAATTTTTTAAACCAACTTGAGACATACCAAGGGATCCTCGACGCGATGAAGAACAAAGAGAAACTACAGAGATCTAAGTCAGAAACTAATTTAAAATCTCCTAAAAATATATCCAAAACTGAAAATAAAGTGACGGATCCAACACCACTGGTGTTAGCTTTAACTGGTTCGTACTCGGGGAGGCCGCGCTCCTGGTCGCCCGACACCAAGCTCACCTCCGAGCTGCTGCCTCCGCCGCCGCCGACCTCCGTCTCCTTAGAGAACATAGCGCTGGAGACTAGGCATATGCTGATGCCCTGCGCGAACGGAAGTTACAGCGTCTCACCCAACCAAATTATGAGATTGAAAGAGGAGGGTGCCCCGTCTGTTAAACATATCGTCAACGAAATAGAAAATGCCGCCTGTGGCGATCGGAAAGAGTCGAGTAGGAGATCGCAGCGGTTAATTTTTGGCACCCCAAACGAACCACAGGTCAATAAATCCTCCGAGGCATCGGTCAGAACGGGCGGTACGGCGACGGACGGAGCCGCGAAACCGCCGCAAGTCTCGCCGTCCAAAAGTTTTAGTCACAAATATTTACAATCAAATTTCGAGGGAGAAAAAATTCACACGTGGGATCCGGGGGAGACCCCGGTCGACGAGAACCGGACTACTAGGGATAGTGACAATATAGTGAAAAGTGACAGTGGAAATGTGGACGCGAAAACGAGCGAAGTGACAAACGGTGACTCGGTCAGTAGTGTTGTGGAAGTGTCGGGGGTGGAGTGCGCGGGGCGGCGGGCGGCCGAGGATGCGCCCAGCCGCCAGGGCTCCTGGAGCTCGGCCGACAGCGCCGCCGGCCTGGAGCTGGCGCGGCGCTGCTCGTGGGGCGCCAGCGACGCGCGCAGGTTCCACGACACGTGTGCCATACGCCGCGAGCGCGCCTGGGGCGGGCGCATGGCCGCCTCCGCGCCCGCCGACACGTGGCTGCGGCCTGCGCCGCTGCTGCGCCGCCGCCGCGCTGCCTGCGCCTCGCACGGGGACCTGCCGCGCGCCGTCGCCGCCACCGGGCTCGTCAGCAACCTCAAGAAGGAGTTCGAGGCGCGCTCGGAGGCGGACGCGGCGCGCCGTTCCGAGTTGCGGACGCGCTCCTCGGCGCCCCCCGGCGAGGACCTGTCGGTGCGCGTGCTGGTGGGCCGCTACGACCGGCCGCGCGGCGCGTGCGAGGCCAGCACCATCAAGAAGAGCCGGCTGGCGGGCGACAGCACGGCACGTAGTCGTTCGATGCTACGCAACTCGGTGTGCGGGGCGGAGCGGCCGCCGCCCGCGCCCACGGTGCTGGCATTGGCTCCGCTCGACTACGGCCCGGTGTCAGTGATGTCGAAAGCTCAAACTAAAAAACAATTGCAGCATGGGAAGACCCATCCGTTGACTATGCTCAACCTGAATCGGTCGAATACCAGATGTTCAAATCCTGTATATAATACTATGTAGAAGTATTTATGTTTTTTATTTATTATGAATTCTTGCCAAACTCGATATTTTAACTTTCTAGAGTTTTATAAACTATATTTACAAATGAAATCACAGTGTATTTGACTATCACCTAAAATTGTATAAATGGCTGTTTGTGAGTAGAGAAATGTTAACAGGGAGAATAAATTCAATACAACTGATGTACAACTTTATGTCGGCGTTTCTTGTAACGAGTCCCCATCTGACGTTGAAACGAAACGACCAGATAAAACACATTTTATGGAACTCAACATATGAACCAACTTCGATTTTATTGACAATTCAAAATAATACTTAATAATTTTTACAGAGTACTTATAAAACATGTTGTGCTGTTTATTTATCCGAAATCCACCGTCTCTAGCCGTTTGCCAGTCACGAAGGCCACTCGAGGAACACTACCCAGTTCACTTAGTTTCTTGTATGATGAAGTTCCTTTTCTTGGTTTCCTTCTAACTGTGCCAAAGTCTAATGCGTATATATCGCCTGGATTGTTCCTTATGCTACACTCTGTCTGAAAATTACCTTAAATATTACCATATTATATTAAAAACTAGGTGTCCCGGCGAACTTCGTATCGCCTCAAATTAAACTTTTAAACCTTCCCTGAGGTACGAATATTTTAAGATCAAATTAGCCGATAGCTCGAGTTTTAGCGAGACAAACGAACGGCAATTTATAGCAAGGTAGGTATCTCCCGAAGGCGTACCCGGTTGTACAGCAATGGATCTATGTATTTTTTGTCCATATGAACATGAAGTAGATAGATAGTATGTGCAATATAACACTTACTATTTTCATGTTTATATCCACGACTCTTAAGATATTGGTGTCCGAACCACCACCGCACACCATTAAGTGAGTCTGGGGCACCATTTTACCACAATATAATTTTGAGGCGTGCTTGTCCGGTTCAATCGTGTTTATTAATTTACATGATCCATAATCCCAAATTTGTATGCAATTACTTTCTTGCCAGGAACATGTCAGTATCTAGAAAACGCAAGAAAATTTGAAAGCTAACAAGTTATTTTATAAATCACTATGTATTCCCGCGGGAACTTTTTTCCATGACAAAAAGCCTATGTTACTTAAAGAGAATGTAGCTGCATAACAGTAAAGGAATTTTCAAAATTGGTTGAATAGTTATGGAACCTATGCAATTCAAACAAACAATCAAATCTATCCTTAGTCCATTGAAATGTTAATTTTTTTTGGGGCTAAGTGTGCAAAAGTCAGAGGATGCAATTTTATTTTTTAGATGTCAAGGGGTAGTGTAAAGCTAAATCCAAGTTTGTGGGGTCCCAACCCTTATGGGTTTTCCGCCATCTTGAAAAAGGGTTGCAAATCGTTATCGCGCTCTATCGGGCAAACTATTCATCGCACAAAAAAACGTATGTAGAATTAATTCTAGGAAATGTACACTCAGATTAGAAATTATTGTGAAAATCAATTATTTCAAAAGATTTGTCGTGGGGGAAAGAGTCCATAAATAGTTAATAACAACAGTGCAACATCAATAATTACAATGTTTTTTTATTTCAATAATGAAAAAATTAGAGAAAACTGATCATTAATTTTTATGTAAATACTAAGAGTATTGGAGAATACTGTTACTTTCGGAGCGCTATAAAACCCTTATAGATAAATAAATATTGAAATGTTAATATTGGAAATAATTCCTCGAAAACTCCTCTACAAAAATGCCCTAATGAATTTTACTGTAAAATGATCAGAAAAAAATTATAACCCCTTAAAGAAAATTTTCATCAACTTTTTTGTTAATAACTTTGTTATGTTTAATTCTACGACATAAAGTCATAGCACAAAGTTGTAGATAATTTAATTTGCGAAAAAAATGTTGTCGCAATTTTTTTATGTCATGAATAGTTAGCCCGACAGAGCGCGATAACGGTTTGCAACCCTTATTCAAGGTTGTCGTCAGTGTTGTCGTTAATTTCGGAGAAATTCTTATAAATAAATAAATATTGAAATGTTAATATTGGAAATTATTCCTCGAAAAGTCATCTACAAACATGCTCTGATGAATTTTACTGTAAAATTATCAGTAAATAAATATAACCCCTTTAAGGAAATTCATTCTCAAATTTTCATCTGTTTTTGTTAATAACTTTGTAATGTTAAATTCTACGACAAAACGTTGTACGACAAAGTTGTAGAGAATTTAATTTGCGACAAAAATGTGGTCGCAATTTTTTTGTGCGGTGAATAGTTTGCTCGATAGAGCGCGATAACGATTTGCAACCCTTTTTCAAGATGGTGGAAAACCCATAAGGGTTGGTCCCAACCCTTATGGGACACAAACTTGGATTTAGCTTTACACTATCCCCCCCTTGATATCTAAAAAATAAAATAGCGTCCTCTGACTTTTACACACCCAAATGTAACATTTCAGTTGAAAATCCGTCTATGAGAGTTCGCAAGTCCATTGTCTACGCGTGGCCACCAGCCTAGTGTGAACTGGGCTTAAAATGAACGCTTAATCCTACATTTTTTTGGGATCCTATGCGATTAAGTTGAAATTAAATCTTTGAAGAAAAATAATAACAATCGTAGGCATATAGTAAAATCGTCACAGTTAAATAATTCCTGTCTAATAGTCATAATTATTCATATTAATTGTGGCAGAGTAACATTCCAGTCAAATCACCCCTTAGCAATGATTTGTTTTCTAGTGCCCTTTTGATTACAAATTGGCCTTACAAATCTAAAAAAGATAATTAATGACACATACCTCTCTGCCAGATTTGTCAAAATCTAGCCCTTCGCCACACATATGGACACCGTCAAAGTGTTTCGTTGCATACGGTTGCCTGTCGTCCCAACATAGAACTATATCGTCCCAGCCTCCAGATATTAATTCATGGTGTGACTTTGGGTTGAAAGCGCATGCAAAAATTCGGGAGGTATGTCCGTCCACAACGTTCCTCCGTTTACTAAGTAAAAAATAATAGTACGTGGGCCGTAGAACATTGAAAAATATTGATTAACAGCAAGCTCATTTTTCGTAAGTAGCTTTATTTTACCGAGTCCTACCCCACTATCTCAAAAAGAAATCTCAAATCAGGTAGCTAACAGAGTCCATCCAGTTAAAATTTTCGGAACAAAATGTAAGGTTGCATTAATTCGTAAAGAGCTGCAAAGTGGTGCAGGTATTAAGTACATCATTATAAATCAAATATCAAAAGTTACCATCGATCCGACTTGTGCTAAAAAAGTTATTCAAGGTTAAAGTTAAAAATTTTCGGTTTTTTTGGATTTTTCTCGTAAACAGTGAATTATATCAAAAATAGTTTTGTACAAAATTGTAGATAAAAACCTACACAAATGACCTTACAACTTTTTTCTTAGGAATTACCATTTCTGAGAGATTGCGGTTATTAACATCCAACAAGCTATAGTCTACACGCATTGCTGGTCCACTCCTATTAACTCTGTCGTAATGTTATATAGCTTATGTTACTCGCTAAAAATGTACCTTTATATTACCGAAACAAATTTTAAAATCGGTCCAGTAGTTTCTGAGGTGCCACGTTGTTCCGTACAAACTTTGTCCCCCCTTTTTCACCCCTTTAGGAGTAGAATTTTGGAAAATCCTTTCTTATCGGAAGTATACGAAATAGTGCTAATTAGTGCCCAAAGGAAAAAAATAGTGCTCTTATACTTAAGAAATTACAGCCATAGTTGATATGAGTATTCTGGACGAAGGTTTCGCCCAGCATACTCACCTCCGTTTGTGGAATCTGTGTACGCTTCAACCATAATTCATACTTAAAAAAATTGTGCCCAAATAGTGCCAAATGGTGCCCAAAAAGAAAAAACGGTGCTCTAATAACTCCGGAGTTATAGGCTTCGTTCAGTGAGTATGCTGGGCGTAGGTTTTACGCCCAGCATACTCACTTCGCTACGCGAATACCGAACGAGCTATAGGTACAATTTACGGCTTAAAAAATTGTGCTTGAAATAGTGCCCAGTATCAGTCCAAATTTCGCTTGACTTTTGACCTAGAAAACCATTAAATTTAATTGTAAACTTTTACATAACATTAGATTTAGTACTGTCGAGTTCCAAACCTTCTAATAACTTACATTTTGTATAACAATTTTTTAACCCCCGACGCAAAAACGACGGAAATTTGACGTGTCTCTGTTTATGTGTGTGTGTCTGTGGCATCATAGCTCCCGAAAGGATGATACGATTTGGATTTTGTTTTTTTTGTAAGGTGAATTAGTCGGGAGTGTTCTTAGCTATGTGTGATGAAAATCGGTTCAGTCGTTTAAAAGATACGGGGAGATGAGATGGAAATAAAACAATTTGCTGATAAATGCATGAAACGCACAAAGCTCCTACTCCTCCGAAAGGGCTCGACCGATTTTGACCAAATTTGGCATGCTGGTCAACATCATACCCGGGAGTGCATATATCTGAAATCATGAAAATAGAGCTGACCACGGAGGAATAATCACCAAAAATGTCCTGGACATTGACGATTTAACATTTAGCTAGAAATTCCAAAATTGGCACGAGCGTGTCTGACATGCAGCTGGTGGGTCCGCAAAAACGATTTTCGAAATCGGATGCACCATCGAGGAATAATCACCGAAAAACCAGATGATTAAATGGTTGCCATGGAAACACGTGCGTCAACAATGAAAATAGATTTTTTTTTTCATTCGATTAATTAATTGAAGTGTTTTTTCTGATTCTGATATGTAATAAAAACATTTGCCCCGCTCTACATTTGCAATTATCAGCATGCATTGCATACCTAGTATTATCTCCGAAACTACATGACCAATTTACGTTATACTGTAAAGGCCAATTTAGTAGTATTTCTGAGATATGCTTATTTTGATAAGCATTTTTGTAAAATTAGTTAAGTTAAATAAAATTTCCAAACATTGTTTTCCATTATAATCGTCTGTTTAGTTAGACGCAAATGCAAAAAACACTATTTTAAGAGTTGTTTTTGAAACACCAAACATACGTATCGTGGTATCTCGGCACATTTAAACATGATATCAATAATAATAATAACATTTTTGATATCAATATAATTTATAGTCTATTATAGCACTCAGAGTAATTCTGAAAGAATTTTTAAAATTTTATTAACTACACATTATTATGATATAGATTAAGATATTAAATGAAGTTTGCTTGAAAAATAATGTCGCTGTTATTACACTAAACCACGGAGTACCTATGTATTAAGTTTACGGAATTGACACTAAAAAAATCTTTATACATGGGGCACACTAAAAGTTTTGCACTTCTAGCTAATCGGAACTAATTGAATTTCGAATGTTATATTTTTTTAAACGTTGCAACCTTTTTAGTAATAAAAAAAAGACAATTGGCGGGAAATCATTTGTCAATTGTTTTTTATCTCAAAGTTCTACGTATGCAACGAAAATGGAATTAACTCGAAAAGATTTTAGAGCGATGATTTTTTATGATTTTAAAAGTTCCCTCTCTCCGCAAGACTGTGCCGCTCGTCTTCAAAATGTTTTTGGGATAGAAGCACTTTGTTTGAGCACCGTGAGGCGATGGTTTGCTGAACTTGAGAGAGGTCGACTTTCTTTACATGACGAATTTCGTGAAGGGCGGCATTCAACTGCCGTCAACGAAAATAATGTGGCCACTGTTAAGTAGTTAATTGAAGAAAACCCGCGGATTACTTATGAGACAATTCGAAGACTATTTATTTTTCTCAGCTACGGGTCCCATCTGTACAATTCAATTTGAAGATCAAAAGAGTGTTAATGCCGAGTGGTATTCTACCATTTGTTTACCCAGGGTGTTAGAAAAAGTTCGCGAAAGACGACCCAAAAGCCGTGTTCTCCTACATCATGACAACGCTTCTTCACACACGGCCAACAAAACAAAGTCATTTTTAGCTTCCGAAAAAGTACAACTCGTCACCCATCCTGCGCATAGCCCCGACCTAGCACCCTGTGTTTTCTGTATTTTCCCCAAAATCAAAGATTTGATGAGAGGTTTCACTTTTACCAACTCCGAAGAGGCAGTGATAGCGTTCAATCAGCACGTAGAAAACACGCTTTCAGATCTGTGGTCCTCCTGTTTTAAAAAATGGTTCGAACGCATGGAAAACTTTTTAAAATGTAAAGCAATAAACATAATATTTTGGTTTTAACAGTATAAGTTAAGTAATAAGTTACGCAAAACTTATAGTGTGACCTACGTATTTCCTTTTTACAAATTTATCTATTCTATTTATTTTATTGGCTGCAATTATTGCCTATAGTATACTATTAGTATTAGTATATACTATTAGTGCCCAGACATTTTTTTTGGGAAATATTTCACCCTACAAGTAATGAAGTAATACGAGTAGATTTTATTTACGCTTACAATTTCATTTATTTATAAAAAAAAAACAAAAAAATATTAATAAAAATTAAAATAAATTAAATTAGCATTTAATCGACAGTTTTTGATATGTGAGAAAATACCACAATTATTCCCAATCACATAACCGCCCACAATTAGAATTTTTAATATTTTTATCCAAAAACATGTGTGAACGACTGTACCTCATTTAACGTTAGTATGTAGAAGTTTACAAATAAATTTAATGGTTTTCTAGGTCATGGATATTGGGCACTATTTCAAGCACAATTTTTTAAGCCGTAAATTGTACCTATAGCTCGTTCGGTATTCGCGTAGTGAAGTGAGTATGCTGGGCGTAGGTTTTACGCCCAGCATACTCACTGAACGAAGCCTATAACGCCGGAGTTATTAGAGCACCGTTTTTTCTTTTTGGGCACCATTTGGCACTATTTGGGCACAACTTTTTTAAGTATGAGTTATGGTTGAAGCGAACACAGATTCCACAAACGGAGGTGAGTATGCTGGGCGAAACCTTCGTCCAGCATACTCATCGAACTATGGCTGTAATTTCTTAAGTATAAGAGCACAATTTTTTTCCTTTGGGCACTAATTAGCACTATTGGAGGTGAGTATGCTGGGCGAAACCTTCTTCCAGCATACTTATCGAACTATGGCTGTAATTTCTAAGTATAAGAGCACTATTTTTTTCCTTTGGGCACTAATTAGCACTATTTAAGCACAATTTTTTGGCATTCATGAAATATAAGGATTCCATGGTGAGTATGCTGGACGAAGGGACACCATTTTTAGCGAATAACATAGGGCTTGTCCACATCACCACGGCACGACGTCGTCGCCGTGGAACGGTGCGGTGCCGTGACGTGGGAATTTACGTTGCCGTACCGTAAAAATGTACGTCTCGACGCCGCAAAGTTACACGTCGCCGTGCCTTGTAAATTTTCGGTACATTTTTCACTAAATTCCAGATAAATAGCAGTCTCAGATCCGAGACCGCACAAAACGTATTCTGCTTCTGTTGTTATTAAAAAGACGGAGAGAGAAGTAGGAGAAAAAAAATGTAAAAAGACAGTACTAGGTGCACCCATATCTTTCAATTATGAATAGTGATGGGAATCATTTCTCTAGAAAATATGAGGCGTTGAAAACCTGTGACCAGAAATTTTACAGTTATTTTAGAATGTCAGTATCAAGTTTTGAAGAATTACTAACAAGAGTTACACCTTTTATACAAAAACAATATGTATTTAGAAAACCTGTTGGGCCTTTGGAGAAATTGGGATTAACTATTAGGTAAGTAATGAAAACAATTCAGATGTATGTAACATTTTTTATGTTCTTTATTTTTCATAATCATAGCAAGTTTAATACGAGGGTGGATTGAAAAGTAGTCCGCCTAACACTGATCCATTTAGTTCTAAAAATCAAATCTACCCACATTATTTAGTTCAGTTCAGACCTGTTAATTGTGTGAAGTTTGAAACGTATGCGACAATTAGTTTTAATTTTATAAATTTATTAACAAAGCAATCTGACATCATTTCCGCAAATGGAGCAAATCGAGCAGCGTGCCGTCATTAAGTACCTCCATAAGAAGGGGCTGTCATCAAAAGCGTGAATTCTGCTATCCATTTTTTGACGGATGAATATGAAAGAGGGCAATCCCCTAATGTACTGACCATATCATCATGGATGGCTTTTGATGACAGCCCTTTCTTATGGAGGTACCTGATGACGGCACGCTGCTCGATTTGCTCCATTTGCGGAAATGATGTCACATTGCTTTGTTAATAAATTTATAAAATTAAAACTAACTAATGGTCGCCCGCGACTTCGTTCGCGTGGTAATTTGGATTTCTTCCCGTTCCCGTCGCGCCGCGTCATATCTTGAACAATTCACACAATATCTTTATAAATTGTAGCCTATGTGTTATTCTGATGTATAAGCTATATTATTGTAAAGTTTCATTAAAATCCATTCAGTAGTTTTTACGTGAAAGAGTAACAAACATCCATCCATCTATACATACATACATACTCATACAACTTTCGCGTTTATAATATTAAGTAGGATTATCGCACACGTTTCAAACTTCTCACAATTAACAGGTCTGAACTGAACTAAATAATGTGGGTAGATTTGATTTTTAGAACTAAATGGATCAGTGTTAGGCCGACTACTTTTCAATCCACCCTCGTAGTTAATCCCAATTTCTCCAAAGGCCCAACAGGTTTTCTAAATACATATTGTTTTTGTATAAAAGGTGTAACTCTTGTTAGTAATTCTTCAAAACTTTATACAGACATTCTAAAATAACTGTACAATTTCTGGTCACAGGTTTTCAACGCCTCATATTTTCTAGAGAAATGATTCCCATCACTATGCACAATTTAATGATATGGGTGCACCCAGTACTGTCTTTTTACATTTTTTTTCTCCAACTTCTCTCTCCGTCTTTTCAATAACATCAGAAGCAGAGTACGTTTTGTGCGGTCCATATCTGAGACTGCTATTTGTCTGATATTTAGTGAAGAATGTACCGAAAATTTACAAGGCACGGCGACGATGTCGTGCCGTGGTGATGTGGACAGGCCAGGCCCGGCTATATAACATCACGACAGAGTTAATAGGAGCGGACCAGCATTGCGTGTAGACTATAGCTTGTTGGACGTTAATAACCGCAATCTCTCAAAAATAGTAATTCCTAGGAAAAGAGTTGTAAGGTCATTTGTGTAGGTTATTTTATTATCTACAATTTTATACAAAACTATTTTTTGATATATAATTCTCTATTTACGATAAAAATCTAAAAAACCCATTGACTTATATGTATATACGTAGGTCACACTATAAGTTTTGGGTAACTTAAAAAAACAACATGTTAAAACCAAAATATTATGTTTATTGCTTTTCAAAATACTCTCCTTTACATTTTAAACATTTTTTCATGCGATCGAACCATTTTTTAAAACAGGAGGACCACAGATCTGAAGGCATGTTTTCTACGTGCTGATTGAACGCGATCACTGCCTCTTCGGAGTTGGTAAAAGTGAAACCTCTCATCAAATCTTTGATTTTGGGGAAAATACAGAAATCACAGGGTGCTAGGTCGGGGCTATGCGCAGGATGGGTGACGAGTTGTACTTTTTCGGAAGCTAAAAATGACTTTGTTTTGTTGGCCGTGTGTGAAGAAGCGTTGTCATGATGTAGGAGAACGCGGCTTTTGGGTCGTCTTTCGCGAACTTTTTCTAACACCCTGGGTAAACAAATGGTAGAATACCACTCAGCATTAACACTCTTTTGATCTTCAAGTGGAATTGTACAGATGGGACCCGTAGATGAGAAAAAAAACGCGATCATTTTTTACCAACGTTTATCGCCTGCCTCACTTTGGTTGGCTTGTTCTCATTTTCAAACACCCTTTCACAAGATTGCTGTTTTTTTTCGGGTTCAAAACAAAAAATCCACGTTTCGTCTCCTGTGACAATGTCATAAACAGCATTAGAATGTCCGTGGACGTACTTCAGTAGCATCTGTGAGCACCATTCCACGCGAACCCGCTTCTGCTCCGCTGTCAGTTCATGAGGGATCCAACGACAACAAAGTTTCCGAACTTTCAATTCTTCGTGTAAAATTTTCTGGATTTGACTCATACCAATCCCCAATAGTCCTCGAATTGTCTCATAGGTAATCCGCGGGTTTTCTTCAATTAACCGCTTAACAGCCACATTATTTTCGTTGACGGCAGTTGAAGGCCGCCCTTCACGAAATTCGTCATGTAAAGAAACTCGACCTCTCTCAAATTCAGCAAACCATCGCCTCACGGTGCTCAAACAAGTGCTTCTCTCCCAAAAGCATTTTGAAGATGAGCGGCACAGTCTTGCGGAGAGAGAGAACTTTTTAAAATCATAAAAAATCATCGCTGTAAAATCTTTTTGACGTAATTCCATTTTCGTTGCATACGTAGAACTTAGAACTTTGATGTGTGATAAAAAACAATTGACCAATGATTTCCCGCCAATTGTTTTTTTTAATTACTAAGAAGGTTGCGACGTTTAAAAAAAATATAACATTCAAAATTCAAATAGTTCCGATTAGCTAGAAGTGCAAAACTTTTAGTGTGCCCCATGTATAAGTTTATGGCAAAAACCGAAAATTTTCAACCTTGAATAACTTTTTAGCACAAGTCGGATCGATGGGAACTTTTGATATTTGATTTATAATAATGTACTTAATACCTGCACCACTTTGCAGCACTATACGAATTAATGCAACCTTACCATTCTGTTCCGAATATTTAACTGGATAACTCTGTTAGCTATGTACCTGATTTAAGATTTCTTTTTGAGATATTGGGGTGGGACTCGGTAAAATAAAGCTACTTACGATTAATGAGCTTGCTGTTAATGAATATTTTTCAATTTTCTACGGCCCACGTACTATAAGTTTTGTGCTATAAATTATTTATTAAGCTGGTTACTAGTAAGGTATAATTTATACCGAAGACTCACCTTGAATAAAAAGCTCTCTCCTGTGTTTGTGCTTCTTCATCGTACATATTTAACGTAGCATCGTCTCCATAAGTGATAAACTTGCTATTACGTGGATGATAATTTAATCCCAATGTTTGTCTTTTTTCACGTATTGTATACAGACATTGTTCGTATTTATATTTCCAGCATTTAATACATCCATTAATATCTAAAAATATCAGACAAGGTCAGGGTTTAACTGAAGTTTACGAGTATAGGTATTTTTACATTCAAGGAAACCAAACGTATCTATTGTTATCAAAAGAAACATATTTTTCGCATAATTTATGCCCTTGCAAATCTTAAGTTATAGATGGTCTCATAAGACCATTTCATGTAACTGCAACGCTCATTGTAGGTACCTTCTTCCCTTAGTCACGTATGTACTAGTTTACTTAGTTACGTAGTGACTATTTATTAATCTGTGCCTTAGTGCCCCACCGAAAATTTACCACGAATATTTTAATATTTACAGCAGGGCGAGAATGACGGTAGGAACAATTTGTCGATAACCAATGATATCGTAGAAAATGTCAACGACGTGAGGTAATCAACCCATTTTTGAGTTTTCCTGCCATATCATTGGTTAACGGTAAACTCTTCCTACCGCCATGCTCGCCCTGCAGTAATCCGTGCACAATCACGCCACAGAGTAAAAGTGTAGCACTATTTTACTACACATCTACTAACAGGTTGCTAGCAGCATGTTGGTAATTGGATGTGCTTTGCTGACCGGGCGGTGTTTGATTGCCGTCACCGGACCTGGATACGAGCGTGTTTCATCATCCACCAGCGTGTGTTTGGAGTCGCCAGTGTTGCAGCAGAAAACTCGTATAGACCCATCATTAAAGCCAGCAGCGATGTCGTTTACGTCTTCTGTATATTTACAACATATGATATCCTTGTTTGTATCTCTGAAAATATAATATCCTTGAGTAAATAGTTCGCGCCGGGGGCCACTGGAAATTGGAGTGTTCACCAGAGGGCCTCGGCAACGGACGTGGGGGCGGATGCGGCCTACGGCCACGGAATTAGAAAAAAAAGTAAGTAGTTCGTTTATTAACATCTGAATCAACTAGTTTCGGATGCCCCCTAACTTGTATTCCCGTGCTTTCGAGACAGCCTAAGTCAACCTTTCAAGATATTTTTGACAAACTACCTAAGTAAGTAGGTAGGTAACTACAACGTTAGAAGTAGGTAGGTGAGAGCTGGGAAAAGGCAAGACCAAACAAAAGTCGACAAAAGGGTACCTACTTTCTGCGTATCTATTGGCTTTTACACATCAGTCGGTAAAACAGAATTTGGTTTTTATTCATACTTACTATAACAGATGTCGTTAAAGGGCCTATAGTGAGAGAGTGACAGATTTATCGATAAACATTTCTGTTAAGAAGTTATTAGTTGATTAACTAGTGGTCGCCCTATGGTCGAATGGACTTCGCGAACATTAAAAAACATTCTTTGGGATTCCAATAAAATGTTTAGAATACCTGAACTCAGATTTGCGCTGGTCTTCCTTCGCTAGACCTTTTAACGGCTGTACTTCAAATCTAGACCTTGTATGCAACCCATAAGGTACTAGGTATGCAATGCATGCTGCTGTTGCACAAAACTGAGCGAAGTGTTATATTTCCGAACGACAACGACAGTTTTGTATGTCCGATGTTCAATTTTATTTTGTTCTAAATCACCCTCACCCCACACGTTATCACTGTGGTAAGTTTGAAGGAGATCGGTTCAGGCGTATAGAGGGAGTATGCGGACAAACGAAATAGGTACTTGAGTCGCCCACTTCGCTCTATTAATCGGATTTGATTTAATAAAGACCTTTCATTATAGGTACTCTGCAGAGTACAGTTGCACGAAACCATAACTGTCATCAGTCAGATAATAATGATCCTAGAGACGGAGTTTCCTCGCATCGTCAGGGAAGTCAGTCTTTGCGACAAGTTTGACAAAACCATGTTTATTTAATTTTTAACTCATTGCAATACATTTTAATCAAAATCTACTTCAAAGTTCATGAAATTTCCTATTTAAGTATGTGTTTCGATTAATTATGACTACATTATGTTAGAAGATAATTTTTCAACTTTTAGAAAAAAACTTCGAAGCTCTCACCTTATTACATGCAAGCCTTGCATTTAACTATAAATCTTGAATCAAAACTTACACAAAGATGGTCCTCATTTTAAAACTTACATTACAGAGAGCACATTGACTTCTCCTTGATATATTTGATCTTGTTGAGCACTATGTTCCCGCGTTTCGATTTGCGGTGTACTTGTGTGTACAGTTATAATATCTTTAGCAGGGCGTTTAGGAAGATAACTTTTGGCACCGGCACTTTTTTTAGCAGCATTTTCATGTTTGGTTGCCACTGGACCGGCTAGGGCAGTTCTCCGAGGGTCCATCGATACTGTTACATAATTTCATAAATTTATTGCCAAATTGGAGAACTTAGATTTTATTATATTTTAATCACTCTAAATGCATTGTGTATGAGAGAAAAAAATATTTTTCTGTCGATTTCTGTTCGTCTTGTCAACAAACGTCGCGTCGTCTATCCGTCTATCAAAATAAACTGCGTTCTAGAGTGGATTTATAGGTTGCATTGCAGGCAGGGATTTGTCACCTATACTTGGTTGCAGGTAAGTAGGTAACCCAATGATATTCTATACTTAAATTCATAGAGGTATTTATGAATTATTTTTCATTTAGTTCGATCTGTAGATAGCTGACGTTAATTCCCGATTCCAACAATGAAAAGCGCGTGTGAGGTGACTCCACTCTCACCTATTTGTTAGTTTCCGGGCTCAAGGCCAACAGAATACTAGGTCGCCGCAGTCGCGGAACGTACCGTTACGCTGCAGCATATATTTGAGCGAAGCTAGTTTTGATTCAAAGCGATATCCCTTTCAGAACGACGAAATTTGTTTTTAAATATTAACAATTTAAAACTTTGTTCGAAACCTTAGAGGTCAAAAGTATCTGAGAAAAATACTTAAAAAAATCCCTCCCTCACCGAAACCTCTGGAGCCCCCCCGCAGTTTTCGTTTGTACTAATGCACGTTCGTGCAATACGATGCGACCAACATTGAAAATGAAACTATAATTTCTATATATTTTATGTATTTATTTACTCTTTATTTGTTTATCTTAAATGTTTTATTACTAAAACAGCATTTAGAGTTCAATAGTAATGTTAACCGACATTGTACTTTGGCTTTTCTTAAACTTATAGTTACGCTTAAACAAAAATATGTAAAAACAACAAAATGAAAATAAAATCACTTGGTATGGTAAGCTAAGAAACAATTTTGGTTTCTTAGGATACATCGCATTTAGAAAAGGTATACATCGCATTTAGAACAACGTATCTTTGTAGTGGACGAGCAGTTTTCGAGCCTACATTTTCGGCCTCTTAACAAATCATCGAAAATAGGTAAATGACCTACTTGATCGAAACGTTTATCAAAGTATGGTGGTAGTGCTGGTCGGTACCTCTTGTAAGGTCTTTCGTCAGATGAAGAGGGCTGTTCGTCCTGCACAGCTACATTAAATAATAAATAAATAAATAAATAAATATATTAGGACAATGCACACAACGCCATCTAGTCTCAAACTAAGCAGAGCTTGTGATATGAGTACTAGATAAACTGATATAAATACTTATATACATTTTTTTTTTGTAAATACATACATATTATACATAGGAAACATCCAGACTTCGGTACAAACGCATATGTCATCACACAAAGTTTGTCCCGACCGGGAATCGAACCCGAGACTCCGGCGTCGAAAGCCGATGCACTACCGACCACGCCACCGAAGCAGTCAGACATTGACATTGGAGACAACTTGAATACTATTCATTAGAGCGTCAGCTAGGTCTACCCTGAACAAGAATAAGTGGCCTGGGCATATTATTTCTTAATTGAAAGAAGCGGTCTATTGGCATTCGATCAGCAATTAATAGCTAGCCTCATTCCAGCACGCCAATACATACCTATTAATGCGTGGGTATGGTATTCACCCCATCACCAGAAACATACCAAACAACTTGCGCATCTCTTGACTACTCCTATTTAATATTGATCCGGTTTTTCGTTGGTAATACAAATTAGTACAAGTAGCTAGATTGTACAGGAAAGAGTCATCAAAATACCTTTGAAAATACTGCAATGGAGTTTTCACTTCTGTAGCTTCAGGACGAGGAGGATAATCATGAGGTTTATCAGTAAAGTCGGTAGCTCTCCAACTTATTGGCTTTCTGTTTGCTCTACGGTGGTTGTTGTTTCCAGAGGTGGTGTTTAGATGGGAGGTGGTATGTTCTCTTGATGAACACGACGTAACTCAGATAATGGGAGGTTCATGTTGGAGTAACTATCGCTGTCATGGTCGCTAGGTGGATTTTCCGCTCGTAAGTTCTCATCCAACAGGCGGGGCACATGAACAGCTGGTTCTATTTCCTCGTCTGATACATCCAGGTCTGACTTACAGCCATCTCCAAGCAATTCTTCTAAATATTCGTCATTTAAAGGTCGACCTGAAGCCAAGAGTAGAAAGGTCAATTGTATGAAAATGATTAGTTGATACTACAAGTGAGAACGACAACGCAAGATCGTGCGCTCAAAGTTTGTGGACTTGGGATGATGTCTAAAATTTACGTAATTGCAAAAATAGTATCGCAAGTCCATTACGATACATTTAAACAAAATAAAAAACAAACAAAACATTATCAAAATCCAATTTTTTATCAAAAATAAATTACTTACGTCGACCGTTGTCGTTCACATACACGACGTCCATTTTTGACACGCGCGCCACCTTCCCACCCCCGCGCTGCCGTATTCAATGCATAGCAACGTAGCGCATAAACGATCGAGTTCGGTTTGACACGGTAAAATGAAATAGCGCGGCCACTAGATTTTTTTTTTTGCTAACGCACGTTTGTTACTTTTATGCCCGGTTCCTATATTTGTAAAACGACTCGTTTCAATAACGAACCGTAATATTTTCTACCAGACGTAAGCATAAACTGTTCCTATAAAAAACAACTCGTAGGGCAAACTACCGAAAGTTGGTTACTAACGGATGGGAGGATTTCGAACTACTATCCGTAAGCAATCTCTATGGAAATGACAAATATTGTGTTCCTATATAAAAAATTAACTGTCAGAGAACTGTCAAAATTACCATCCGTTAATCGTTTTGCTACCGCTAGGTTTTGGTCGGTTTTACAGTTTACGTCCCGATAAAATTTCAATAACCTTACATTTTATTCGTTTTTTTGACAAAAAAGGACCTTATTAAGTATAGGAAGACGTGATTTGACACACGATTTAACTCGGGTTTAGCTATTTTAAAAGATATTTACAAAATGAGTTCGAGTTCAGAAAGTGATTTTGAAATTTTCAACATATTGTCTGGGTTTGAGCCTGATGAAGAAGTACCTCGTCGAATTTACAAACAAAGAGTGGACTACTTTAATACTTTAGATGCGTACCAGTTTCAGCTATGATATGATCCAGTGGTGGCACAAAGATCAAGGTGGATATAGCAATTACGCTATGCTATACATACATAAATATGAATGGAGTGTAACTGGTTTTTTTATAAATAAAACCAATTCGTTTTTTATTGTATATTTTTATTTGATAAATAATATTATAAATGTTTAATAATCAGTTGTACTGGTTGATGCCTGACTGGTCTTATTGGATAGTTCTTGTTTTAATTTTTCTATTTCTAAATTAACTTTTATTGTTTTGGCCTCGTAATATCTCTGAATTGCCAAATTCATTTCACAGCTACCATTCTCAACATAATATCTCTGCTTCTGTCCTGTATTAGTAAAGGAAATATGATTGGTTTAAAGGTATAATTAGATATCAATTTTTAAATGGGCTGAGTAAGGAAATGCATAGGTACCTTTGTAGGTTTGTAATTCTTTAGACATACTTGTCATTCCATATAGGCATCTGGGTTGTAAAGGCCCATCTGCTTTTCTCTTTTTAGCTGTAAAATGAAAATATAAATTACTTGATGACCTGACACTGCCCCACCTATATTCTGAACCACCAGCACCTTTCCAGAATATTTACAAAGACAAGCAGTTGGCTGTCAAGTACAATAATTGTGAATTAAAACCAATCAGCACCCTACCTGTACACACAAGATCCAAATGACATACACCCATGCAAAAGAATGAAAAGGTTTTGATACCTTGTGTGCCACAGCCATGCATATTTATTCAATATATTAAATGAAGTTTAATAAATAATAAACTACTGACACACAATAAAATAATGTACCTTCACTTATAGGCGTTGAGATATAAGTAGGTTCTGGTGTAGCAATCTCCAACACTACATCATCTATTGGCTTATGCATAGGGGAAGAAATATCACTACCAACACCACCAAGCACAACTACCTCTTCAGTGAAACCTACTCCATCACCACCAAATGGCACACTGAATCCAGTGCAAGTGGATCCCAACAGACCTGTTACTCTTTCCAAAATTTCATCAGGGGGTATGAAATCTGGTTTACCACCACCAGTCTGTAATCAAAAAAAAAAATTTATTCATAATCTTGGGTTAGGTTTAACCGGTTTAACGAAACAAAGCAGACAGAGGCATCCAGAAGTTAACTTTTGGATGTAACTGAATATGCTTATAAGACTAAAGAATGATAGTTTAAAATATAACTGATACCTTTAAATTATTTAGGCGAATTTGTTGGCACCTTTACCGAGCTGCTTTTTTTAAATTGTCCCATTTTGCCTTTAGCTGATCTTTATGCCGCGGAAATTGACCATTTTTTTAATTAAAACTATCTGACAAGGAGTTCCAGGCCTCTTCTTTTAATTTATTTGATGAAGCATTAGTCTCCTTGCTAATAATTATTGGCTTACTTTGAAGCAAGTCTAACAACAGGGATACCTCATCCTTGGTCATCGCCTTCTTTGTCTTCTGTAACACAAAACATTAATCAGAACTCAGCACCTACTACAAAACTTGCCTGATAGGATTACGTCATAAATTTCTACTTACCGAATTCGTATTACTATCCATTTCAATTATTATTCAACAATAATATTCAACTTCAAAATAATTGCAATTTACAAGTTGCCAAACGTTATCATATCATCTTCAGGAACACCCGACTTGGACGTTTCGTTTTGTGCATACTTCAGTTACGCATATAACTAAAATTCTTATTTATTTAAATGATTTCGCTCTCACCAATATTATAAATGTACAAAAAACTTATTTTTCTGGATGAAAGTCTTTTTTTAAATATTTATTATACTCAAAATAACAAGATTATTGATTTGGTTTGTTTCAGTTCTAAATATGTTTCATTGTAAAAACGAAACGCAACGAGTGCCGAGAGAGGGCGTCAGTAAGCGGGTAACCAACATCTGTTCGTCGCAGGTAGATGATGCATAAAAATATAGGAATGCCTATTACGGTTCGTTATTCGTACCCCTAAAACGGATGGTTGCTATGAACATTAACGATTCGCTGATTATAGGAACCGGCCATTAGTGCTGAAAGGGATATAACTCTGTCAAAGTATTTTTTGTCATTACGCTATGGGAATTTTTACCATCAATAAATTTTTTTTTTGATCGCAATTCAAAATTCTGGTTTCGTAAGAACCTGCTGGGTAATTCTGTAAGCTTTTGATGAGTGCAAGAAAATCCGAAATCGGCCGAGTATTCACCGAGAAACAATTTAACATAAATCGTAATTTGAGTCACCCGTTGAGAGCTCCGCTCGCATTCGGCTCGCTTCGCTCAATTATGTTAGGGTCTTAAGTTCTACTTATTCTGCAAATTGGAAAATTCCTAGCAATAGCTAGGAATTTACAATAGTATTCAAAGCATACGTAGGCCTACAGGCTACAGTTATTGAACACGTAAAAAGAAAATCGGTGGCGAAAAACTTCTACATCGTACGAAAAACAAGGATTTTGTAGTTAAGAGATGTAATGGGTAAGGGTAGATGGCGCTAGATAGCATGCGCACAAAACCTAAAAATGTATCATGCACTGAGCCTTTGCCTAACCTAGTAGACCCTGAGGTTACATTTTCCTAAAATAATTTTAAAAAATCGATTCTGAAATTTTGAGTTTCCCATGAGAGGGGTAGCTCGCTACCCTAAGTCTGGAATAAACGCCTGAACCGATCTCCTTCAAACTTACCACACTGATAACGTGTGGCGTGAGGATGGTTTAGAACAAAAAAAGTTTGAACATTAAAAAAAAAATCGTTGTCGTTCGAAAATTTAACACTTCGCTCAGTTTTATTGCAACAGCAGCATACATTGCATACCTAGGTACCTAGTTGTATTGTACCACATGCATTTCCTCCACTTTTTATTATGCAGGGTTTCTGGTTCCTCTGGTTAGTAAAACTACTGAACTCCGAGGCCGTATCCGGGGGTTCGAATCCAACCTAAGACATCTTTGTGATGAGCACGATGGTTTGTTCTGTGTCAGGATTTCATTAATCTACTTTAACCTAATAGGTATGTAAGTATCGTCGGCTTATTGCAAGAACTCATTTACTGCAAAAAATCACTAAATACGTTTTTATTTATAGTGGAGTAGTGGACTTCATTTGACACATTCTACAAAAGGCAAAAACTCACTTATTTCTATCTATTCAATTTTAGGCGTTATGACCATGCCAATAATATGTCCATAACTGCAACTTTGGAAATCAGGCATTTACGAAACATCACTAAGCTGCACAAGTTATTTTTATTAAATAGATATCTAATTATTAAAATAACAACATACATATTATACAGAACTAATTTTTACCATGTAATTAACTTCATCTAAACAAGAGTAGAATAATATCTTAGAATTTGGATCGATAAAGTTCATTATTTGCATTTAATTACTTTCTGTTATGAATAATATTGATCATAAGTACACAATAAGTAATCTTAATGAATTTTATCGAAATGAATTTTATATAAAATATCATGATTTTAAACTATTTAGGATATTCCTAAAATCATTTATTGTTTTTAATTACTTTTTGCCAGAAATATGACCGAGCCAAAGCTGAAAACGCCTCCGACCTTGTTGTTTTGCAGCAAAAGTATGATGAGCACATGTCTTTAAAAGAGCAAAGTCGAAACGCTAAGGAGTTGCATAAAGTTCGGGCAAATAAGATAACAGCTTTAACTCTATTGCGATCGACTTGCACGGGGTGAGGTGATGTTGGCGGTGTTTCTCGACATCGCCAAAGCCTTTAACACCTTACCCTGGAGCTGCGTTAGGGAGGCACTGGTATTTTTTTTTTTTTTTTTTTTTTTTTTTAATGCACCTTTGCCAGCGGCAAAGCCTATTAGACACTGATTTTATTTTAGCTAGGCTAACTAGTAGAGCTTTAGCCCTCTCAGGGCACTTTCCTTTCTGAGCTAAACTTACACCCGTATTCGCAGGCCACGCCACGGGGCGCATGGTCGCCATGCACTGGAAAACGGTGATTAACCAGCGCACGGCGCCGCACACCTCGTGGCGCCACCCGCGAATACGTCGTTTTTAATATTAATCATCTTTCATTCCGATTCTCTTGTAACATTCCATTTCTTCTTCTATTCCTCTCGCACTTTCATTCAACCTTTCATTCTTTTGTGTTGGGATTTTGGGGTATAATTGTGCTGTTATTTATTTATTTCAATCTAGTTTTTTACATTTTTTATCCTTATTATATATTATCAAAGTGCTTTATTATCTAGCTTTGTTTTTAACTAAATCTAACAAATTTAACAAATATATTACAACTTTCTTAATTTTAACATTCAATTATCTAACCTTAATTTTAACAAAATCTAACAGAATTCAACAAATATATTCTAACATTCTTAAATTTCACTTTTGGGTGTCTTATTTCTAATATGTTTTTATGTCTAATTAACGTCTATAACAGTTTAACTTTTACGTTTACTTAATATTCTATACAATCCTTAATATTCTCTTTAAATCTTATCCTCTATAATAATATAATACTTTTTCCTTTCCATCACTTTGTGCATATGTCGTACAATATTAATCATAATATTGGTACATACTGCCTATTTGCCTCCGTTTCTTTTGTGTACTATTTTGATGATTTTTTCACTATATTGGATAAATTCCTCTCTATAATTTTTTAACAAAATGGACAAGTTAACTGTGTTCAAGATTACGTTATTTCTGGTTTCGAAATTTACACGATCGACAATATGGACTGGGCATTCAAGAATGAGGTGCATGATAGTTTCATGTACGTCCGGGTCGCAGGCGCACGATGGGCTCGCCTTACACCTGAAGCGGTGCAGGTATTCTGCGAACCCACCGTGCCCCGTAAGCAGTTGGGTGTTCATGCCAGCGACCGGCATCTTGCGGACGATACTGTACGCCTCCACTGCACAAGGGAGGAAAAGCTTGGTGACGGAGGCGGTCGTACCTTTTTTGTACCTCTCATTCCACTCGTGAAGCGTGCGCTGACGCAGGACACGCTTCACGAATGAAACCGGATACAAACCGTAGTCCGGTGCCTTCTTCAACTTCAGAGCCGCCTCCTTGGCGAGTTCGTCGGCTCGGGAGGCACTGGTATACCACGGAGTACCTCTCTATCTTCGTCGTATTGTCGGGGCATATCTATCCGAGAGGGCCATAACTTACCCTAGCTGGCTAGGGCCAGCTCGGCGAGATGTGTCGTGCGGTGTTCCTCAGGGGTCGGTCCTACGAACTCTCCTGTGGAACATCGGATACGACTGGGTGTTGCGGGGTTCGTTGCCTGAGGGCGTCGGCGTAACTTGCTACGCTGACGATACCCTCGTCACGGCGCGGGGAGCAACGCATCAGGAGGCAACACTCAAGGTCACGACTGGGGTTGCTCAAGACGAGTCAGCAACGGGACCTCGTTGTGGGCCTGGGCGTAGTTACGCTCTCGCTGGAGACCATGCTACGAGCCATGGTTTCTAGCGGGAGCCAGTGGAACGCGGCCGTTTCCTTCTGCGAGCAGGTAATACTCGTGAAGGAGGCTGCCGGTAGGGTGAGGGAGCGTACCCTCCCCGCTGAGTTGAGAGTGCGGCGAGGGCGCCGCAGACGTGACTACGCCCAGGACCATCAACCTCCATAATCGGGGCCTGAGATTATGGATTAGCAACCCACCGTCCTTACAGAAGCAGGCTAGAAGGGCTGCGTGATGTAGGGCTTCACTCATTATTCAGAATTTATTTCGTTTTGTTTATTAAACTTCCAATTGCTTATTGATTTGAATTAGCTCTGTTAATTACCTGTTTATTCAAAGACTGAGAGTTTTGGAAGTTTTTTATAATAAAAACATGTTATTTTGTTTGTTTGGAAGAATTTAATTCGTTTTTCATAAGACTAGCACTGTTCTGTTTAGGATAATACTGGTTATCCCTTTTATAAAATAAACATTTGATTAGGTTTTCGTTGTTTTATTACAAATTAAGAAATAATTAATTCACATACCGAACAGATTTACAGTAGCCAGAAGTCGTTAACTTTTATTTTGTGTTTTTAAAAAATAAATAAGTTTATAGGATTAGTGACTCTCGCTTGATTTTATTTACATACCTTTAAGCTAATCAAAAACATTAAATTTTTCATCCCCGTCATTATATATAGGATACTATGGGCAAATCAACATGACCACTAACTAAATCGAACTAAACTACCGTTTATCTCAGAATAGTGAAATGTCACATAATGACTTCTTGCAATAAGCCGACGGTATGTTTCTCAGATTTACTAAATCCTTTATCACCAGCTTATAATTAGCCTACTTTAGGATAGATGGTGCTATGTAAAATTGTTGTTTAACATTTATTAATACGAGTATAATAATAATATGTTTGGACATTCTCACACGACGTCATCTAGGCCATATTAAGCTAATATAAGCTTGTGCTGGGATCTAGAACGACTGATAAACATACTTATATATTTCTAAATACATAAATACTTAGGTACATATTTTAAATAGAAAATACCCAAACTCCGAAGCAAACATCACACAAATAATTTGATTCGACCCGGAATCGAACCTGGGACCTCAGGGATGGCAGTCGGATGTGCGTTGTTTTATAGACAATTGTTTAATATAATTTCATATTACAGAAAATGTTTCGCATAATTTCGTTTCATAGAATAATCAATATACAGAATACTTACTTTAAAGAATTTTAAATCATTGAATTTTGTTTCATATAAAGTTAAACATTAGAATAATCATTTCATAGAATATCAAATCAAATATTCTTAATCATTATATTGTTTATTTAATAGAAAACTTATTATAAAAAATAACCTTTTTTCTTGTGTACTTATTTATTTACAATAAGAATTACAATATACAAAATAAACATAATTATAGACTAAAAATATTTACATTACAAAATATCGTTTAAAAAATCCTCCGCGTCATTGCCGACTGGGAAGGTTCCCAGAATGCTGGCTGTGTTGCCACGTTGGATGGCGATACTTATTCTTTGGGCCAGAACATAGCCAGCCTTCTGGTCCTGAGAAGCATCGATTAGGCGTTTAGCAATGTCTCTATAAAGGCGGCGAGCACTCGGACCCCATGACCCCAGTGTCTCAACCCCAAACGGCTCAAATATGTAATAACCTGCTAGGTTAGCATATTTACGCCGTTTAAAGCCTTCAGCCGATGCAGCAGCAGCGCCGGCACATCCGGATGTGCTTGGAAGGTGTGAAGGTGCTAAGGTGTCAACGCATGTAGCGTCCCACACCAAAGGCCTTCCCATCTTCCACGGTAGCAACGACATACCGTCCGGTCTCTTTCCATCGCTTCGTGCTAAACCATTTGGTTCACGTACGGCCGGAAGACCTGCGGTGGAAAGAGCCCTACGAATTATGTCGTTTAGAATAGCGTGCCGAGGTATACGACCTGCGCTTCTGCTACAAGAAAGGCCATGGTGTCCCAGATTATCGACGGCTACTCCACAAGTGCAATGATGCGGGGATACACAAGGTGTACCCAGCCGAAGGCAAGTGGCAATGCGGAAGGTTGTGTCATCCAACATTGTACCGATGTTGGGCGATGGGAGCGCCTGGATCCATAACCCTGACTCCCATTCTCCAATAGCTAGTAGGCGTGCACGCTCTGAAATATTGACAGAAGTGTCAATTAGTGTATTAATTCTCAATTTACAGAGCGGTGAATCCCACAGTCGCTGTGAGCCTAGGCGTGAGGGCAGGTCAGTGTCGGGCCAAGACATCCTCCAAGCATTTATGGCATCGGTCTTGCATCGCACCTCGGAATCAATCAGTGTATTTGACAAAATTTTCCTGACTAATTCTTCGGTGCTATGGACCGACGACAGAAATGCTGGCAGACTGACATCTGTGACTCTACGAATACCTAGCCCGCCCAAGCGAACTGGAAGAGACGCTTGGACCCAGGCCCGGTCATTAATATTTACATTTAAAATTTGTATTAAGTTGTCTAGTCTGCCCAAAATTTCTGCATTTTTCCAAAATTGTCCTGAACGGAGGGCATGTGTAAATTTGGGTACGAAAAGACAAAAACGAAGAATAGTGAAAGCTGAATGAATACTGATATTACATAGACTATCAATAACCTGATCAAAATTTTGAATTTTTTCCTCGATAAAAGTGGAAAAGCCATCTTCTAAAATCGGGGACCCTAGGAGGCGTAAAGAAGTTTTGTCCAAAACTTTTATGTTGGGGGCCAGACAGTTCAATTTGGAGATTGTTGTTAATTTATCTGTGTTTTCAGATATAAAAATCTCACATTTATTCGGGTTCAGTTCTAAGCCAATTGACTGAAACTCGTTCTTTATTAGGGCTAAATCTTGTAAAACTATCTCTACTTTTCCCCCTAAAGTCCCGTCGTCTAGATACCAAATGTTAAATTTGGATTTTATTTTTTGAATTATTGGGTTAGTGGCCAAACTGAAGATGACTGGTCCCAACGGATCACCTTGCTGACATCCAACGGCTGAATTCAAAAGGTGGTCTTTATAAATTAATTTTGTTGGCTGACTATAGCATTGCCAAAGAAAATTAAATATTTTGGGGGTTTCTAATTTGGCCTGTGTCAGCAAGGTGTCCCTGTTTACAGAGTTGAAGGCGTTTTTCAGGTCAACTTTCAAGATGACCTCTCCATCTTCGCTACTGTCAAGGTATGTTGCAAGCGCATGGATTGCGGCCTCACAACCTCCTTTTGAACCAAAACCTAATTGAAAGGGCTGAAATTTGGTAGGAAGCTCCGTACTATAAAAACGACAACAAATTTTGGCTGCCAAACGCCGCAAAGTGCTACCTACGGCATAACCTAAAGAATAACCTAACCTATCCGAGTCGGGGTGCCCTAAACTATACATGGGACAATTTTTTTATAAACTAAACAATTGATGCGTCTACAAGGTCGACGGAGCCCCGCCGCGCGGGGCTCCTACTTCTGGGTGGTTTATAAAAAAATGACGTTTTATTAATAATTTAATAACAAAATGATTTTATTATATTTTACAGAAGAATTCAAGCAAATGTTACAGTTAAAAATAAATGTGATTTGGAAAATTATAAAGGTGGTTTAATATTCTTTAAAAAATAATTCTACAGTTTGATAAGTTTGTTAAACAAAAAATGTGATTAAAAATTCGTTCAATTGTGTTTCTGTGAAGTATGTTTCATTGTAGTAAATTGTTTTTGAAACAATAATATTCGAAATAAAAATATAAGAACCAAATATTATATTTATGAAACAATTTCTATGAAACGAAATTCTATGAAATTTCTTGTGTCCCTTCGTCCAGCATACTCACCATGGAATCCTGATATTTCATGAATGCCAAAAAATTGTGCTGAAATAGTGCTAATTAGTGCCCAAAGGAAAAAAATAGTGCTCTTATACTTAAGAAATTACAGCCATAGTTCGATGAGTATGCTGGACGAAGGTTTCGCCCAGCATACTCACCTCCGTTTGTGGAATCTGTGTACGCTTCAACCATAATTCATACTTACAAAAATTGTGCCCAAATAGTGCCAAATGGTGCCCAAAAAGAAAAAACGGTGCTCTAATAACTCCGGAGTTATAGCTACGCCCAGCATACTCACTTCACTACGCGAATACCGAACGAGCTATAGGTACAATTTACGGCTTAAAAAATTGTGCTTGAAATAGTGCCCAATATCAGTCCAATTTTCGCTCGACTTTTGACCTAGAAAACCAAAGACCTTATAATACAATGGACATAGGATCTAGAACATATCGCAAGAAAATAATGTCGAGTCGACCTATACATTATACATAGGCATACATAGATATAAACAAATTTCATATTAAAATTTAAACCTTGATTCAACGGAATAGTGTTCACTTTTGTTTGCACTAATTTATCGCATTACGTAGCTTCTATCTGTCCGCCTGACTAATTCATCTTATGCAGCTTCAACTTGAACTACGTGATCATAGAAACAATGGAGTAGGTTTATTTTGTTAAAGTCTTTTAAGGATTCCATGATATGTATCTACGTACGCGTAATAATTAATGTAAGACTATAATAAATTCCATAATCTTATAAATTGTAATTACTTGTTTATATTAGACGAAATAAGCTCAAAAACTAATTAACGACTGACTAAGATTTTTTTTTCCGAGTCAGTTTCATAATCAGTAGTAACTTCTTGCGGGTGTCAAAGTTTTTCCGCTTTCATTACTATTTTCATAACGCTATGTCGATACGTCTACTACAAGATAGCCGTATTTCAAGTGACTGAATTAGTTGCTAAAACTGCGCGTCATTAATTTATTTTTATCTTATGGTTAATTTTTGGGATACGAAATTATTGGCTACTAACTGATCACCGTGACTCCGCCCGCGAGATATAGTTATCTCGGCCCCGATTCCCGTGGGAATACATTACCGAGAATCCAAATAAAAAAAATAACAGTACATACACGAAATAAAATGACATGTGTAATTATGTAATTATATTTATGACAAAACAATGACACCCTGTGAAAATTAAAAACATTTTTGGGCTTATCTCCTCCATCCCAATCAAAAGAAAAAATTGTATTCAATCAAGGGATTCTTGTACAAGTTTCATAAAGATCGGACCTCTTTTTGTTATGTCCATAAAATGAGCCGAACAAACAAGATTGTTATTTTTTGGATCAAAATATTCTTCTCGCCGTGCTAGGGTAATAATATTTTTCCATTGTGCACAGTGTACTGGATCCCGAAGAAAACTGAAATAGATGTTGGTTCATATAACGAAAAAAAAAATTATAAAGAGCCAAGGCGTCTCCACTATAATCTTTGTTCCAAATAGTTTCATCGCTATCGGTAATCCGAATAAATCTGAATGGTCATTTTGTTAGTACATTATTCACTGAAAATAAAATGGTCTCTTTCTTTTTACTGAGCTTGGGATGAATTCGAAAGAGACAGATAGATACTTCGGTATTGGACTGGATTGCAATATTTACTTTTGTCTTTTAATTTATTATCGCCGAAATACTGTATTTTAAGTGAAATAATAAATTGCAAATGATAAAACAAAAGCTTATTTACTGAAAATATGATACACCGCCTTCAATTTGCAGCAATTTTTTCGTAGTTTTTACACGTTTTTACAATACAGTACGGCATTGTGCAACGTGTTGTCGTTCAGTTGTCAAAATCAAGACTGGCGCGCGATTGTTTCTCATTTAGCGTTTTGTTTCTCTTTTAGTTCCGACACTTTTGAGCGATGATCCGAAATCCATTGTATTTAAAATCATTGTAGAAAACCATTAAATTTAATTGTAAACTTCTACATACTAACGTTAAATGAGGTACAGTCGTTCACACATGTTTTAAGATAAACATATTAAAAATTCTTATTCTGGGCGGTTATGTGATTGGGAATAATTGTGGTATTTTCTCACATATCAAAAACTGTCGATTAAATGCTAATTAAATTTATTTTAATTTTAATTTTTTTTTTAAGTAAATGAAATTATAAGCGTAAATGAAATCTACTCGTATTACTTCATTGCTTGTAGGGTGAAATATTTCCCAAAAAAAATGTCTGGGCACTAATAGTCTATTGCAGCCAATAAAATTAATAAAATAGGTACCTACCTATTTTATTAATTTTAGATCTATTTGAGATCTTGAAAATTTGTAAAAAGGAAATACGTACGTCACACTATAAGTTTTGCGTAACTTAAAAAACATACATAGCATCATGCCTTTTTCCCCGAAGGGGTAGGCATAGGTGTTAACACACCCACATCTCGCCAGCTATGTTGGGTACCATGTAATAGGGGGCGAGCCTATTGCCATTTACCGGGCACAAGTTCCAGACTCTGGGATAATAATTATATAATAATTCTCTTTAGAATTTTACCCAGATAAGGGTAAAATTCTAAAGAGAATTATACATTATCCACCAGACCCGGGAATCGAACCCGAGACCTCGAGCGTGGCAGTCCGTACATAGTACCATTGTGCCACCGAGGTAGTCCTTAAAAGAACTTAAAAAAACAACATGTTAAAACCATACCCCACATCCCGACAATTCACCTTACAAAAAAAACAAAATCCAAATCGGATCATTCTTTCGGGAGTTACGATGCCACAGACACACACATGTTCCAATGTGCAGACGATACTTGCATAGTGTCCGCCGGGACTAGTGTTATCGAGGCCCAAAATCGTCTTCAAGGGGACTTTGAGAGACTCTTAACATGGTCACATGATGCTGGGCTGGTTTTGAATGCACAAAAGACTAAGGTTATGTATATTAGCTCCAGCCAAAACAGAAAACCTTTTACTCCCAATCTTATAGCACACTGTCACGAATGTTTACATAAGAATAATATAAAAAATTCAAATACGCCCTGTAACTGTGACCTTATTGAACACGTCGAAAATCAAATATACCTCGGTTTAACGATGGATAACCGCCTTAACTGGAAAGATCATATTAACCTAGTGTGTAATAAACTAAGAGCAATTCTAGCAAAATTTTCTATAATTAAATATAAAGTTCCTTATAAAACCCTCCTCATTCTCTATAAATCGCTAGCAGAATCCGTAATTTCATATGGATTATCAAGCTACGGAAGGACTCGGACTTGAGGGGCTCGTGGTCTAGTGGTAACCGACAATATTAACACATTGCCAAGGTTAAGCAACATCGACTCAGGCCGGTCTTAGGATGGGTGACCATTTCTTAAGACACTGAGACCCCTCCGTGCCTCGAAGAGCACGTTAAGCCGTCGGCCCTGGTTGTCATACAAACATCTATATGGCAGTCGTTAGGGGTAGTTGGAGCCCTAAATCGAAAATCCGACCGGTCTAACTACAGAACTTCGATATCGCCCATTGTGAAGGTCAGATGGCAGTCGCTTCACAGAAAATATCAGTTCAGCCGAATCCTAGTTAGACTGGAAAGCCGACCCCAACTGAGTTGGGAAAAGCCTCGGTGAATGATATCAAGCTACGGAAGGACTTTTAAAAGCCACCTTGACCAAATATACGTACTTCAATTAAGAATCCTAAAAGAAATTGTTCCTGAAAATATAAAAAAGAATTACACAAATGACTATCATCAACTCTTCCAGTTCTGCAACATAATACCGATACATGAGAAAGTGAAATTGAACATACTTAACGAAGAGTATTTCAATGAGAATTTTAAAAACCCTAAATCATCGGAGGACACTAATCGTGTAACCCGTAGTGTCACTAATAAGAAACTTTCACTACCTCGCTATACCAACCTGTACAGGAAAAGAACACTTAAATATATAGTATGTACCCCATTTAATAAACCAACTTCCTGTCCCTCAAAGATAGAATCACCAACATAAATTTCAAATGAAATCACAAAAAATATTTTCTTGCAAATTAAAATAAATAAGTACTAAATGTGACTTTTTAGTGATGGAGCATCCTATGTAGTCACAGCTATGCGCTGTACTATGGTACCTACATATATGTGTGGCTGTTGCTCGAAGTGGCGGCGGCGATTGCGTCCAGTGTGGTGTCGACTCACTCGTCACCGATATGGGCCAACTTTATATTTTTCTACCTCCCATGATAATATTCATTAGGTGGTTAACGTAAAAAAATGTGCTTAGAATTAATAAGATTGACGACCCGAATGCACGGTAATAGTCGAAGGAGTTTTTGTTGCATCGTATTATTGCAATTCATATGTATGTGTTTTTCTTGTAAGATTTATATAAATAAACATAAACACAGACACGTCAAATTTCCGTCGGTTTTGCGTCGGGGGTTAAAAAATTGTTATACAAAATGTAAGTTATTAGAAAGTTTTGAACTCGACTGTACTAAATCTAATGTTATGTAAAAGTTTACAATTAAATTTAATGGTGTTCTAGGTCAAAAGTCAAGCGAAAATTGGACTGATATTGGGCACTATTTCAAGCACAATTTTTTAAGCCGTAAATTGTACCTATAGCTCGTTCGGTATTCGCGTAGTGAAGTGAGTATGCTGGGCGTAGAACCTACGCCCAGCATACTCACTTAACGAAGCCTATAACTCCGGAGTTATTAGAGCACCGTTTTTGCTTTTTGGGCACCATTTGGCACTATTTGGGCACTATTTTTTTAAGTATGATTTATAGTTGAAGCGTACACAGATTCCACAAACGGAGGTGCGTATGCTGGGCGAAACCTTCGTCCAGCATACTCATCAAACTATGGCTGTAATTTCTTAAGTATAAGAGCACTATTTTTTTCCTTTGGGCACTAATTAGCACTATTTCAGCACTATTTTTTGGCATTCATGAAATATCAGGATTCCATGGTGAGTATGCTGGACGAAGGGACACAATTTCTTTCTACGAAATAATCCCATGGCAGTCGCATACTCATACCACTGCGCCACAGAGGCAGTAATTTTTTTTTATTTATATATTCCTACTTTTTTACATAGTACCTACTATTCCCTATTCTGTGATATTAGGTATGTAATCCTTATAATATTATATACTAGTTATCCCAGCGAACTTTGTATCGCCTCAAATATTAAAAAAAAAAAAAAAAGAATATTTTAGTATTTCATGCAAATGTATGTAGGTATGTATTATTAATTATAATTGAAAAACGCGACGGACGGACAGACAAATTGTCGTATTAAATATATAGATTTAGCAAAATGTCATGTTAGTAAATGAATCACCGGTAAATTACAAAAATCAAACAAAATTGCAACGCTAAATAAATTTTATTTCATGTCAATAGGTTTTCACACTCAAATTATAATGTACAGCTTAAAGGTAATAACATCGAATCTGTCTAGCATTAGTACTTTTAATATCACGGAGCAGCAAATAACAAAGGTGTGCCGATTTCTCAATTACATGTGCTTTAAGCAGTTCATTAACCAAGAATCCTTAGATAATTATATTTATATACCTATATTGTAGTTATGTATCGATTGACGGCTAGTTAATCTGCGTCATTTCTGAGGGCATTTTGATATCTACTCATCCTTAGTACCGAGTTATTGAGGAATGAATGATAAGCAGGAGAGAACGATCGATCAACAGTGACCTATGGTGTTTATTTTTATAATTTTACAAGGTTTCGACAGTCCTCTGACCACGACCGATGCAACTTGATTGAAAAGTCAGACAAAAAAGGTAGGTACATATACAATTCAATTATTTTTAGGGCCTCTGCTTGCAGCAACTTACCAATGAGGTAGGTATGTATGTACTTATACATAATATCTACGTTATGTCTTTTATTAATTCCAGATTTCTAGCTGTAATAATAATTATGAAACGCGATAGTTTCAAAGTTAACAATGCCATGCTAGGTAGGTAACATGCTAGGTATTCAATGACCTACTTTTTCATTTTTCAATAACGCGGTAAGTACTTACCAGTAACTTAACTACTCACTCAAGACATATGGATGGACAGGTTCTACCTCGATCATTCATACAGACAACACCTATCTACGTGTAACCATAAAAACTAACTAAACGAATTTATAGTTGCGTCTGTAGTTGCAACGGGTAGGGACAATTCCGCATTAAACTTTCTGCCAGAAGACATTTTAATTTACGACAATCTATTAGTAATAATAAAGGTCAAAAAGGAGCCTGAAGGTTACCAAGTAAGCTTTGATGTAATCATAAAATAAATAAGTCCCGTTGGTTTATTGTTTACGTAAATATTGCATGCATTCATTCCATTTATTACTAAGGAAGCAAAAATTCACATTCAAAAGAAATCCCCTTTAAAGATATTTTGGAATCGATATTAGAAAGTCTATTTGAAATAGTACCGTATGCCTTGCAACTACAGAAGGACGTATAAATTAGGTGTGACCTATAATTACCACTATTACCTCATCTTTCAATGTACAATCGGAGCACTCAAAATAAATAGACAATTTATTCTACTTACATAATTTACAATTTTTAAAAGAACTGTTTATTAATTCTTTTAAATATCTATCTTTAACAACACGGGTCTCGTTATGTAAGAGCCATGAAGTGAAGCACCTTGAATAAATAACTAGCTTCCGCTTAATCCATCTTCATAAACACAGAATTTGGAAACTTTCATGGGTAGGTAGGTTAACTATCTTGAATTTAAGTTAGTGCCATTACAAACTTAAATAGGTGGGCACTAACTTGGTTTATTTATTGTTTTTAGTGCCTTTATAAAAATATGCAAGTTACCCACCTAGAAAATGACCTAGATGTTATTTAAAATTGACAGAATAACGTTATTAACAATAGTTAAATCAATCAATACAGGCGTTAGATCACAAAAAGTGGCGGCGATCACAAGGCGGCGCTTTTCTTCTAGCACGACATTAGCTGTGACTCCCATTCAATTTGCTACAACACCGAGTATTTACGCAATCGTCTAAAAATACTAGTTATTGGATCAATATAGGGTAAAAATACCAAACAAATATTTTGAAAATATGCATTCACCCAAAATTCTAAACAGATATAATTTATATTTTCAGCGTACACACAACATTTATTTGGTCATCAACATAGGTCAACACAATGTTTCGATTTCGGCCAGTTTACAAACAGACGTGTAGGAGTAGGTACATATTAATTGACATTTTTATAAGATTCATTAGCAAAAATCTGCCAGGTTCATGTTTAGAATTAGCTGAATTTAAAATATAACACTCGTCCAATGGATAGAAGATTATTAAATTAGTAAACATTATTATATTTACCTATAGATATTGCACTTTTTATCTATTATACACGATTGGAACCCGATAACAATAATTACGATTATTATTATTATATATTATATATATGACATATTTACCACATAGTATGTGCTGGTAAATCAGTTTAGCTGTTCATTTTTCACTCATTGTTAATTTCATTTAACTTTGAGCGCCAAATCTATAGTTTAATTTGTGTAACAAAATACCTAATGGTCGAACCATCCCATACACAATCATGAATTGACTTATGGATTTAAAATATTTTTCAATACGTTTTATTGGGTACCTGCCTACTGCAAAAATAGACTTAACACACGAACAATGCTTACTCTATACACTGGCAATCGACATGCATATAAATTAAAAGCAAACAACAATTGACAACTTAATAAGTTAATAAAAATAAAGAAATGAAGCGAAAACATAGATGGCGCTATTCCATTATGCAAGTCTTGCATGCAAGTCTTGCATGCAAGTATGTCGTCACTGTGTACAAGTTATAAAAACCTGTAAAAAGGTTGTATATACCTACATTTGCAACTTGAATACAACTTGTTACGTCATAATTGAATGCAAGACCTGCATAATGGAAAAGGACCCTTACACAAGGAAAACAAAACCAATCCTATATTAAAACCTATCGACCAAGTTTATGAAAATAGATACATAATGTTGTAGTTAAATCATCATCATCGAGATTTAATTTTAAAATATTACAGTAGGTACCAAGTTACCTACTAAGTGAAGGGACGTTTATAAAATTATCGGTAATCTACGTTACACTGTGTGAAAATGTCATAGGCATGATAGGCATGAACGTCAGTGATAAGTATTGCTACGTAGATTATAACACATTAGATAGGTAGGTATGTGTAGAATAACATTTCGCGTCGTTAATACGACGCGCTAATGTGATTGCAGCCAAGAACGGCGATGGAAGTTAATGTTAAAATAAGTAATATTATAAACATTGCACAGAATGGCATCATCTTGATGAGAGCACTATATGATCACATATTTCTAAACTTAAATTTTAATAGCGTAAAATAGCGATCTTTGTAGCTTAACTTTTTAGGGAAATGATTACTGGCTATTTGGCCAGGGAGTAGGCAATGCTCATCTTTGTGGTTCTCCACGGCATATGTGGTCACTAAGGAGTATCTCGATCCAATGGCAGATGAGTAAGTAAGTAGTCAATCTATTCCACAAAGTTAAGATATCGGAGCAGTGGGATACAAGTTGAAAATTTTTTCGAAAGGTTATTACGACTGAAGTGAGGGGCAGCAGTGTGAATACACGTTTCTGAAAACGGTAACATGAACCCATTTTGGCTTTAAGAATGTCATGGGAAAGTTCAGTCTAAGAACACACATTGCTGGTTGCTAAACATAGACAGTCCGAGCTACAAGGGGGAGGTCACATCATTGGCATATATAGACGTGGAGCGCGCTTTATACAACACAGAGCTTCTACTTGTGTCGTCGTTACACGAGCCATGTGTGACATGCAGACATAAATATGCTGCGGTCAATGTGTGGAGTTACACCGAGAGACCACGTGATTATTTCGGTGATATTGTAGCCAAGTTGCTGGGGAGTAGTGTATTCATAAATAAGGGATTAAACATGTTTTGTACTTTAAATTTAAATTTGGCTAAAAATAGCGAAACCTTCGGTTAACTGCAATACATAGTAAAGAAATTTAAGCTAATATATGATTGGGACGGGAGTAAATTGAAGGTTGTCAGGGCCTTGTGTATTGCAAACTCAAAGTTTTCTTACTATACTGTAAGACGCTAAATTTAAGAATAGTTATATTTTACATATTGGTGCTCGATTTGTAAAGGAGCCTAATAGTATTAGCAGTGTCACTTGATGTATGCCATAATTTCAATTATAATATCGATAATGCAGTCTTGCAATTTGTACAACCATCCCTTCAAGTTACTGTATATCCTAAATAGTTTCGGTTGATTCCATGCTCTCTACAGTAACATCTATGTATAGCCATTCATTAAACAATCCCAGATTGCTTAGTAACAAAAATATTCTAACTACTATTTCTTTAAAAATAGACATCTGTCTACACACTATATCCACATCCACCAGAGGAAACATACACAATAAATTTATAATAGTTAACATGTCAGCAATAGATGCATAGAATTCTATTTTTTTTACAATACAATATATAAACTGTCATAAAGTAATTCTCATCTTTTATTGTGTAAAGCACATTCGTTTTTGCCATTTACATTTGAAATGTTTTGAACAGATTTCTGGCTGGTAACCAGCTAATATCATAGTAGGCCACCTGTTGAATTATTTACCTGTGTACTGTTTTCTATATTAATATATTAAAACAATTAGAAAACAAATATATCTAGACACTAAACTAAAATGTAAGTTAGCACAGTTTTAGCCTAGAATATTTAGCTTTAAACATAGGTATTATATATTAGAAGTGTGTACAAGCACTCTGTAAGTATTATAATTTAATCAGAAAAATAATGATGAGAATATACTAATTTATTAATGATAAGCAAAATACTATTAACTGCATTTACAGGTTTAGGGTAAATATTTCATATCTATACATCCTATTATATTATTTTCATTTAACTTAACAATTATGACATTGGTAACTTGTATTGAATTTCTCCCACATCTACATTCATATAATATTTAATATATAAAACAAATAAGTGCATGACGCAGGCGCTATTCCGTTATGCAAGTTTGACGTCACAAGTTGCATGCGAGTAGCAAATGTATACAAGTTGCTACAAGTGACATCATACTTGCATGCAAGACTTGAATAATGTAATAGCGCCCTAATAGTTAAGTACTATAAGAAGATTTCTTTTTACGTAATATAAGAGGTGGCCTTTTCAAATTGAATATAGGTAAATTAGAAAAAAATGTAGACTCGGTACATACTTGAAAGCAATAAATATTTTTTTAAACAAGAGACTTATTGCAAATGTACATAAATAATTAAACATTTTAAAATAGTGTAATTTTATTAAGACTAAGCACAGTATTGTGGGAACAATATAAAATATTTGCCCAAATCCTAATTAACTAATCGGCTGCCCCAACATCTTATTTACTTTATTGCTTTCAGTATTGCTGTTTAAACTTTTTATAAGAAAGATATTTCTGAAATAGTATACTAATTTGCTATATGTATTAGCTTTATAAGTGGCAAAAATCACAGGATGACTTCATAAATTATAGTAATAGATAATTATATTAAGCAATCAAGTTAGGGCTAGGCACTCTGGTTATAATTTTTTTTTAATATATTTTTTAAATAATTTATTTAATATATGGTTGAAGCATCTTATATAAATAGTAATTATTATGGTACAATAGTAGTATGTAATGACAAACAATAACAATAGAATATCTATGGCCAACAAAGTTATTTTTAAATATATAAATTCTCTTTAACTCCAGACAAAAGAAGTTTTTGATTAAACAGACTTGCATGTATGTAGTTGAGTAGCTAAGCTCCTGCTACAACACTGCAGAAGGGCTTTTGTTTACTACTGTTAATAACAGAACTCCAATATGTTACACGCTGTTTACACCTTGATTAGTGTTAAGTGCGAGTTCTTACATGTCGTACTTGCAACTGCACTTAACACTTAACAAAACGTAAACCAGGCTTTATTGGTGGTTCATATCTCTTCTGTAAAAAGAAAAGACAGAAACACATTAACTTTTTTGTTAATTGCAATGTAAGGTTCACCACAACATTACATAAGTTAGCAGACTCACTAGTAGTTTGTGTGTTATAAAGGTAGATGTACAACATCAAATATTGTCCAGTCCAGTATTTATACTGTATCTTGGTGTGTCAAAGATCACTTTTATAATAACATTATTTCTAACTGATAAACAAACAAGTACAACAAAAGTTATGTCATGATCCACAACTATTTTAGATTTGTATAATGATCCATGATATTATATTCTAATTCTAATTCATTGTAGTTTGAAAGAAAATCAATGATAACACAAACAATTCTGTAATAAATAAATAACATCAATAGCAAACCTAGTATGTAAACCACTCTATTCACCAACAAAACAACCCTTTAGTAAAGAGAAAGAGAAATGGTTATTATCTAATTGTTGCTACAATCACAGAAATTATTGTGAGCTTGTCAATCAGATATATAATCAAACAGAGTGGCCTTGGGACTGGTGACGTTGTCCCCACTGACTAGATGGTCCCTGAGCTGAATTACCTTGTTGCATCCATGAAAGGAAGTTAGGTGGTGCTTGAGGAGCAGATGAAGCAGGTCCAGCAAATCCTCCTTGCTCAGAACCACCTGACGGTATATTATTGATGAGACCCCAACCAGCTGCCTGATTCAACGCAGCTGCTACCAGGGCTTGATTTACTGGTAATCCTCCCATACCCAGTGGCATACTACCGCCTTGACCTTGACCACCACCACTGGCAACTCCAGTTTGTCCATGTTGACCAGATATACTCAATGCTTGCATATTAACCATGTCCATATTACGACTACTCCATGAGTTATTATTAGAAGTATTATGTGGATGTCCTTCATCATAATTCCGACCAGGTAAGTTGCGTTGATTAGATCCACTTTTGTTTTGTTTAGGTGAGGCATTTGAAACATTTACAGATACTCCTTTAATTATATGATCTTGACCGCAAAGACTCTGAGCAACTTCAGGATCTAAAAATGTTATGAAGCTAAAAGCTCTAAATGGTTTTGGAATAAACACATCAGTTACCTCTCCAAACTGTGAAAAATATTCTCTCAGGTCATTTGCAGTTAATTCTTCTGTACAGCGACCAACAAACACTTTACAGGGCATTGATGTAACAGAACCTTCTTTAGAGTTTGGTATCCGAACGTCACACCACCTGCCATCAATCATATGCCGTTGTGCTAGAACTCTCATCTGTGATGTGTACGATGCAAATCTTATGAAAGCAAAACCTTTAGACATACCTGTTTTTGGATCTCTTTTCAACTGTGCCATCAGTACTTCGCCAAACTTCTCAAAATATTCACGCACTGTTTGCTCTGTGGCTTTCCATGGCAAACCCAAAACAATCAAATCGGAACATAGAGTATCATTGCGTTTACTTCTCGAGGAAGATGATTCCGAGTTTTCGCCTGATCTACGTTTAGTCTCCTTTGGAAAGCTACAAATGTACAAATGATTACCCCATCCTTCTGGTGGCGGATACAATCTGCCTTCTCTTAGTCGGATGCCGCGGATGTTCTTAGTTTCAGGATGGCGATATTTTAAGCCACAGCAGCCAGGAAATTGCGCTGATACGGTTGTCAACATTAGAGTTCCATCTTCTTCGATAGGCAATTCTATGGGTTCTTCGTTTTCATCTTCAGCCACGGGCAAGTACTCGAATGACATTATTTCTTACTCATGAACAATATTAATAAAATTGATAAAAATAAACAGATTTTTACACTTATCACTATATAAATGTACAATATCTAAGCCATATAAATAAATAAAATTAATTAACGTCACCTACGGGTTAAAAACCCATTGCAATTCTCAGGTTGAAAACATAAACGTAGTTCGATTGAATGGTTTTGATCTACGTACGTACGTAAGCGGTATAGTTCCCGGAGATGATCAAATCAATTTTATTCAATCCTATATAAAAATAATCCTTATTTCATGCCAATAAGGTCGGCACAACCGTCAAATCCCAATGGCGATCCTCCATTCGCATTAGTTTATGAAAGATTGTCCTAGAGCGGAGCCTGGATTCTAATGAAATCTGAATGGGAGGCAGTTTTATACTAAAAACGAAACAGGATAAGATTAGCAATCCGCTGCCACCCTGCAAATCACTATACAAACAGTTTCGTTACATATAATTTCGTTTTTTCTTTAACTAGGTATACCGTCCGTCCATACGACCATACAGAATATACTAATTTAATATTATCGTTGCCGCAGATGTGTTTAACAAACCGTGTTTCATGTTCGTTAAACATATCCCACCGTCGGGTAATAAAGAGCCTTAAAGAGGTAGGTACATATCTCAATAATCGCGTGAAAGACCCGTTTGTCTTAAATTATATCCCATCCCATACGCACATGCCGACCATGTTGTTTCGTACGTAAACGAAACTTTTGTTAGCACCTGCGTACCTATTGATTTAATTTGAAAAGATAAATTGAATCAAAGCACGCATAGTTTTAAAAGTATCAAACCTAGTTATCCACGCTATATAACAATAGACAACTTTCTAAAATTGACGTTACATATTTTCAGTGTTGCCATGACATTGTTTAAATAAGTATAATTTTTGTCCTTAATTATTTTAAGACCCACGAAAAACGACCTACTGCCAATGATTATATTTTGCAGCATTTTTGCTTTGTGCGTGGTGAAATGACTTTAGACTATAACAGTATACAATGTAATATATAATTACGTTTTCCAGAGCAACGCGGCGCCGTCTATCATACATACTATGCTTTGAATGTTTTACATAGTCACCAGAAAATTACACAGAGAGAATATAATGATAAAATATTATGAATAAAGATTAAAGACTAATCACTACGTTTAAGCCTGCCTTTGCCCACATAGGTACCTATAATGTATAATATTGACTGTATGGTTGGTGTTCCTTTGCCTACATAATAAGGGTTAACTGTTTGAAAAATTGATTGAAGACATTGAAGTTTATTGAATTAAAATTGCAGAACAGAACAAGTTCAGAAATTATCCGACCGATAAATGAACTAAACTTCATAATCCTCAATTTGTTACAAAATTTGCTATAATTTTATTACATGTACAAATTTTGTTAATTTTAGTTGTGGAAGTAATTATTGTTCATTTCTATTTTACTACAAAAGTCTACAAGTAATATTTCAACATAACATAACCTAGACGTTTATTTGTTAGGATAGTTTCCAGAAGTTTATCTGATATGCCATTATCTTTATTGTTTATTGTATAAAAAGAAGATTGATATGGATGATGAATTTAAGGATTTTAAAAGAAATAAACCACAGCAAAAGATTTATAAACCTGGAAGTGGACCATTAAGACGATCAAGTTATGGTCTGGACGCAAAAATTGATACAAATGAAATAGACGGTAATGCAAAGAGTCGCTGGCACCAAAATTATTATGGATCTCATAATTCTTTAGCTGAAGATGTAAACGATTCTTACAGAGGGTCTAATGCGCGTCATAAAAAGCCAGAGCAACAGCTTTATGTCCCTAGATCAGGAGATACATGTTCTGATAATAGTAGACAGTCTAAACCTGGTAAGTGTGATAATTCTAGTCAGTACATCAATACAAAAATGTCTGATAAAATAGACAGTTTGACATTAAACAGTGGTACAGGGTCTTATTCAAGGGGTTGCTCTAAGAAAGATAGATCTAATACTGACTACCATCATAGAGATGGTCCAAGTAATGATATTAATTATAATAGGCAACACAGGCAAGCATCTGAAACTAGGTCTATTTCACCTGCACATATGCACAATAAAAGATCTATGGACCGCAATAGAGACAGTAGAAGTATGGAAACAGGAAGAAGACATAATATGACATCTATAGGCGGGAAACCACCATCTGGTCGTCGTAATTCTTCAGGTTATACGTCAGACTCATCAAGACAAAAATATATTGTAAACATAGACAATATACCACCCAGATTTAGAAAGAAATTCCTAGAACAATCTGGTCATCATAGTTTTGACAATGTTGATCAATTACATAGAGATAAATATTCATCCAATAATTCTGTTCAGTCAGCTCATAATCAGGATCCTTATTACAATTCTGTTTCAAACTGGTCACAAACATTGCCATCTAGGGGTAGGGGTAGAGGCCGATTACAAGATAGTGAAGGATTTGATAAAGATAAATTTATTAGTACATTTTTGAGGAATTATGAAATGGAAAATTCAAGAAAATCCACTCCTAGTGGTTCGTATTTAAATTTATATGACCCAAGCTCAAATCACAAATCTGGAAGTGAGGGTGTTAATACTGGTCCAAGTAGTACTGAAAGTCAAGAATATTATGATGGTAAGTTATGTTAAACATAATTAAAACTACATTGTCAGTTTTACTTTTATTGCCAGTAATTAAACAGTCAAACAGAGACCAATTGTTTATTAAGCCAATCTGGCTGCTAACTTTATAGGTATAATACGAGGCAAGAGGAAGTTTCACTGATTGTAATTCTTACTAATTCCTTAATGTCTACCTAATCCTAACATATATAAGAACCACTTGTTACTTATAAAAAAGTTTATTGTGAATATTATATTATGTTGCTTGGCCTTAACATTGCTTAAGACAATGTAGTTTGTTTTTAAGAGAATGTAGACACAGCTTGCTATTATCATTTCTATATCTGGAACAAATTATCATGAAATTGCATGAAAATATATTAATATTAATTTATTCATATGATAAGGAAGCACAGTGTTTCGCTGTGTGTTAGGCTATGTCCACACTTGCATATAATAGGACGAGGCTGCCACAGTCCGAAGTTTGATGCTTTATATGTTGAAAGTATGTTTGGAGACCTAGAAACTCCCTACACCAACATATTATTATAATGTCAAGTGTTAACTTTACCTTAGGCCATTAAGATTAAGAATGGGTTCATTGAACCTTTCAAGAGGTTGTAAACGCTTTTCAAACTATTGCTCATATGTGAAAGTGTGATATTATTATGTATTTATTTGCATAAGAATAGTGAATGCCATAAACAATAAAAAAAATTAACAAAAAATAAAACAACAAGAAAAAAAGATACCATGCCAATCCCCAAGACGGCTGGTCACAGCGGGGATGCAGACCAAACCCCTCCAGCTAATTGTAGCTAGAGGAGGCCTTTGCCAAGAGGTACACCGAGTTCCGTTATTTCATTTAAAAATCTAACTTGTAAACATTGTAACTCAGTAAATAAAGGCTATTATATAATGAACGCCATAGTTGTACTATAATATTACTTTGTGACGATTCACAAATGCTTACCTGAGGTGGTGCGCAAACTGCAATCAAAGAAATCAAATAATTTAATAGTTGTCGCGATTTTCGTCATATAGAATTATGTATATATTTAGTACTGTGTTGAGGATAAATTGCGATATCATAAATCAGTCATGTTTCTAGTATTATGTTGTAGAATTATTATAATTTTTATCTTATACTCTTTTACCAATGCAACTTAATTTTGGTGTCAATCACCTTCATTTTCCATCTTTTTGGCGTAGGGCAGCGTTTCTTAGGGCTAAGTTTATTTATCCATGGACACCTTTAATAAAAAAAAGCAGCAATAAATTTCGGACAAATTACTTTAGTACTACCACTATGGTCCTTCCTGCCTGTGTCCTTCTGCGAGCAGGTCATGCTCGTGAAGGAGGCGGCCGAGAGGGAGAGGGAGCGTACCCTCCCCGTCGAATTCCGAAGTCAGCCGCGAGGGCGCCGCAGACTCATCTACGCCCAAGATTCACTCACCGACGCGGAATAAAACCCTACCCCAACGACGCGGGATTCTCATCCCGACCAAACCCCCGTAGAGACCACTCAGGTGGTCAAAGTCCGCCGGGCGCCACTGGAAACACCTGCGTGTGCACCAGAGACACCCGGCAACAGACGTAAGAGCGGCCGCGGCCGTAGGCTGCGGAATTAAAAAATAAATAAATTATACTACTACTAGTTTTTTGCAAATAAATTAATGATATTTGGATTGATGTAACTACTGAGTTGAAGTCTCAAATCAGATTCCACTTGTAATCTGAACCTCAAGTGTAGGTAATTTTTAAATGTACCCAGAGTAATTACTATTAGTGTTTAAACGCTGTGGACCCTAATACATAGATCCCCCAGGGGCTTGAAGCAGATGTATTTCGGGGGGTTAAGAAACACTGGTCTAGGGTATGGAAAAAACCATCAGTATCATTACCGTTTCGTTCTTGCAATAGGGTAGGTAAATATCAATTTATTCATGTAATGTAGGTACTTACTAATATTTTATAGCATCTCAAAATGGTACCAGCAGTATAATGAACACAGAGTCGAGTAGTCAGATGGAGCAGCATAAACAAGAGACAGATAATGAACATGACAGTGAGACAACATCTCAAGTTTCAACAACTCTCTTGGTATGTGCTATTCAACACGACATTATAATCAACTAGCGGACGCCTGCGGCTTCCCCCGCTTCACAAATGATGTACACAAAACCCTTCCTCGAGAACCACTCTATCCATTGGTGAAAACCGCACCAAAATCCGTTGCGTAGTTTTAAAGATCTAACCATACATAGGGACGGAGAGACAGCGGAAGGGACTTTGTATTGTTCGATGTTATGTATGATGTTTTCCTTTCCAGTTGTATTTTAGATTCTTTTATAAACTATTCTGTTATTGTAGGATTGGACAGAGGAAGTAGAAAACCATGTTAAATCAGATGATGTTGGAGATTCATCAATCAGTTTGTCCCAACAATCAAAACCTGTTATTCAAGAAGAATTAAAATCACAGGATGTACGAGAATCAAAGAGAAGTGGCAGGTCTCGACGTAAAGATCGAAGGTAAATAATCATTGTACATATTCGTGTACTTTGTGCTATAAATTCCAATGAACTTTAGAAAGGGATTGTTAAAGTTAATACTATCAGGCGTTACTTTTCGGAAGTCCATAGTTAAATAAAATAAATCTAACTACTTTGCAATATTCCGCCACATGCAAATTACCCAACTCTCTTATTTATTCATGCACAAGTCCGCCCTCCAAACCCACTTAGGCCGAAAGAATAGAGAAATTGAGAAATTGAGATGTCGATGGCTCGGCGCACGGCGACCGGCGCCGAGCCATCGACATCTCCTGATGATGCCCCTGGTTGGGGGCGAAACACGTGTCGAGGTTTTTTCTTTTTATTATTTTTTGCACGATAACACAACTCTCATATTTATTCTATTTTCAAAATTATTTCTCTATTCTTTCGGCCTAAGTGGGTTTGGAGGGCGGACTTGTGCATGAATAAATACGAGAGTTGGGTAATTTGCATGTGGCGGAATATTGCAAAGTAGTTAGATTTATTTTATTTAAAGGGATTGTTGTTTAATAAAAGTAAAATTTATTATACAATCAGTTTTTGGTGCTCATACTACAAGTTTTCTTTTTAATTTTTATAGAAGTTCAAGTAGAGGAGTCAAAAATCCGGATAATAAATCTGATCGTAACAAGAAGGAGAATACAGCTAATTTTCCACACGAACCTGAAAGGGTCAGGAGGGACAGCAATACTAGCGTACAACATGAAATGCATTCATCTGGTTTGAAACACAAAGAGCGTGAAAGACGAGACAGCCATAGGAGTAACCGTTCCTCTACCATCGGCAATAGTAGAGATGATTTAGATAGATGGAGGTCTTTACGGTCCTACAGTCGGGAACAAAGTGCTGATGGGTTAGTAGTAGCTACAAAAATTACTTATAAACACTACACATTTTCGAGATATTGATTTAATTTTTATAATATTAATTTTTGCAGAAGAATCGTTTCACAATGTAATAGCCGTGATACATCGGAGAACCGTGCGACTAGTCCTAGAGATAATGATGGATTTAGGATACCTTCCTCATTGTCGAAATCTGCAGCTTGGCTCTCAGCTAATCAGGTAAATAAACGGTGTATGATTCAGATCTGATGATAGTCATTTTAGTAAGCTGCAAAATATTCAAGGAACGCAATGAAATTGTATTAGGCATTGTAGTTAACTTGAGACAATTGAGAATTTGTCAAACACTAACATTGGAACTAATTCAATATTTGATGTGTTTTATTCAAATACGATATTTATTACAGAAAAAGAACAACGGATCGTGGACAAACGGTCGTACGTCTAGTGTGGAGCGTGGCCGTCAGTCACCGGCGCCTAGTCACGTGGTCGCCGGTAGTGCACCCAACACTGGTGGCGCTGCGAGTGGCGAGGGAGGTGGACGAAAATCACGCAAACGTTCGGGACGACGACGCGGCTCTCGTCAAACCGAACCCCACCATACAACAACCCCAGCGCCTGTCACTAACACGCATTCTACACAAGCCTCGTCTACACTTAACTGGAGAGTAGAGATACTCGAGTCGAAAAAGAATTGTTCAGAAAAGTGAGTAAGGCTCTAGAAAGACTGGTGGCTTTTCAACTGCACTTCGGCTGCAAATTGTCGGTTTAAATGCAGTTAGTAGGACTGCAATAAAAATCTAACTGCACGGTCGACATGTAGTAGGAACCGCACGTCAATGCCGATTGAAATGCCGTTCGTATGTCTGAAGTCGCTAATCCGCATTTACAAAACAATGTGTAGAATTAATTGCTTAGTAGAGATGATTGAATATTGCTTACTCAGTGACTTGGTTTACTAATATATTTGTTCTTCCACAGACATGTAGAGAATCCAAACGTGCGTAACAAGATACCTCCAGAACATTCCACGTCCCATCCTGGTCTAATCATGCTACCACATGGTTCCATAACTCATATGCAGAAGGAGTCCGTGTGAGTACTCTCAATACTGTGAAATTTTATAGGTCTATTTTTACTCAACACTTGTTAACCGTTCAAATCTAATGATTTTAGGAGAGGAGGACCTGAAACTCAAAAAACTTTATACGACCATCAAAATCCTTCGAAACCGATTATTGTACAAACTAGTCCAACGAAAATAGATAGCAGGTTGGATCGAGGTAAGGCTAATTCTCGCTATAAGTCTTTTTACAAGTCTAAAACGTAATTATAATCCTTTGTATCCAAACACAAAGAAGTAGGTTCATATAAATCTAATACGAAGCCACTTGCGATAACACATTCAGATAATTATCATCATCATCATCATCTCAGCCCATTAGACGCCCACTGCTGGACAAAGGCCTCCCCTAAAGAGGGGGGAATTCAGCCTACATAAACCACACTGGCCGGACGGGTTGGTATAGGGTTTTGTGTCGAGGTTTCCTTCTCTTAGATAGTAATAAGATATAATCATGTAGGCACGTTAAAAAAAAAATATTGTGCCCCCGGCAGGAACGAACTACCCGTAAGCCGCGTCAGAGAACTTCTTTCCAAAAAAAATAGCCCGTAAAATATCTTGTTGTCTTGCAAAAAAACTACGCATTTAGCTCGTTAGTGGAATATAATGTAATATTATGATTTGATGTAAACTGAGTACAAGGTATGGCCTTGATTGTGATTTTCCGGGTAAACATTATTCGGTCGGGTTGCCGCGCACTTACCTACTGCTGTACCGTACGTCACGGTTATTTGTGTCCAATTGAATTCGAGACAAGAAATAATGTTATATTTTTTGAGATCTATACTTGTAATATTTTTTAAACTTCGATACATATGTACATGAATTTATCAATTCCCTAATACTAATAGTAAATAGGTACGCGGCTGACCTATTTTTACAATTTATTCAAGTTTAAAAATGCGAACTACTGAATAAAATTTTGTCAGATTTTGTCAAAATCTAGGTTTTAAAGGTAACATGAAAGTATTTTTATTCTGCCAAACAAAAATCGAAGATGGTTGAGAAACGATGCAACTCAGAGATAACAAAACGATTTTTTTAAAGTCTTGTTACAAACAGCCACGCACAGCTGTCGCAATCGCAACTATCGCAAGTGTGTTAAATATCCACAACTCGACTTAAAAAAAGGAGGAGATTCTCAAATCGACTGATTTTCTTTTGACGTCGAAAGAAAATCAGTCGATACATACATTTGAAATCGGTTTTCGTGTCAATGTTGTCAATGCTTAATGTGAAAGTTGTCAATAAACAATTGATCGCCGTTGTAGGTATGAAAGAAGGTTCAGGGCGTATCAGTAGTGGCAGCGGGTACGAGGCGACGGACGCGGCGCGTGCGGTCCGCCACCGCGCGCTGCTGCAGGAGGTGGACCGCGCGGACGCGATACTGCAGGCGCATGTGGTACGTGGGCCGCTGGGACTCGCGCAACACTGGCCCGATGTCACCGACACTAGGTATAATGAATGTCATCTGTTCATAACTATAAGCCGCGCACGATGTGAGTGGGATAGAACCTTGTCACAATAAGCGCTCAGTGATGTCATCAATCTTTGAAAAGTACTTTCTCAATCGGGTACCGAGAACCTGGTCGAGTTCAATGCCCGCAAAACACAGGCGTGTGCATTTACTGCGAAGAAATCCCCTTTACTTCCCCTACCCTCTCTTCAGAATACATTATTACCAATGAAGGACAACCTTGATATCCTTGGCATAGACTTTCGTCGAGAACTCAATAATAAAAACTACATCGAAAGATGTATAGGGCTAGCTTCGCGGAAACTAGGAATACTGAATAAGGTAAAGCGATTCTTTACACCGGACCAGAGGTGTCTGCTGTACAAGACGCAGATTAGACCCTGCGTCGAATACTGCTCTCACCTCTGAGACGGCTCCGCGAAGTATCTGCTCGACACTCTCGACGCTATGCAGCGACGGACTATCCGTATTATAGATTGTCCGGAGGTAACGGGAAGCCTCGAGCCGCTAGCTCAGCGCCGAACAATAGCTTCCTTGCCCGCATTCTACCGTATTTACCACGGCGAGTGTTCTGAAGAGCTCTTCAATCTGATCCCACCGTCTTCCTTCCGATCCCGAACAACCCGTGCCGGGCAGAGATGTCACTCCCACACAGTGGATAGCATGTTCGCGAGAACCGAACGTTTTAAACGTTCGTTTCTCTGCCGAACGATAGTGGCCTGGAACACCCTGCCTGTGCACGTGTTTCCTCCAACATATAATCCTGGGTTCTTTAAGCGGAGCGTGAAGAGGCACATCAGTAGGTCGTCAAGTTGAGGGCCACTCTCTATAGTATTGTGTGCTGTGAGTGTGGCCCACAATCGCTAGACGTCGTCACGAGTCACGACTTACCACCAGGCGGGCGGCGTCAATTTGGCGAACCAAATATTAAAAAAAAAGTACGGATATAACGATATGACGTCACCAACATGGCCGGCAATCCCATTTTCATCTTGCGCGGCTTATACTATAGACTTTTTATTTGGAGGTACCGCCTGAAACTTGAACATGAGAAGTATTTGTATTTACACAAATGCAAGACAAACTCATCATTAGTATGCGATGTACGCCACGCATTATGACATCCGGACTAAACAGTTTGTATGAGAACTAGACATCGGATTATATGCACTATCGAAATGCCAAAATATGCATGCAAATATGCACAATCAGAGACCATTTTATTATTAGAATTTACGTTTATTTTCTAATATTGTAATGTCTGTCTAAAGATATCCACAGGGAAAGGTTTTTAAGGTTCTAGTTTCTCAATTGAAAGATAGAAACGTACCCGCCTTTTCGTCCATTACCATTCGCCTCGGGTACGCTTCTATTCTATTCTATTCTATTATATGTTGATAACATTAGATTTCTTTCCAGGTCCTTCCTACAAAATGCGCTTCAGAGGCTTCTTATGTCAGATCTCAAATACTGTCAAGCGGACAATATAGAGCATCACTTTTGGAAAATATTATACTACAATTTCATAGAACTTTTAAGGAAGAGTTTTACTCAAATAGCTTCTGAAGATAAACCTAAAATAGTTAAGTTGATAAATGTTATAATCGAAGAGGGAAACACATATTTCGAGAATCTGGTACAAATGTTGGAGAAAACTTATAAGTTTATTGTAGATGACTATATAAATGATAATCATGTGTTACCACCCAAAGGGCTCGGCTATGTGGGTTTAGCATTAATATCAGTACAAAAATTATATGTATTTTTGGGTGATCTAGCGAGATATAAGGAACAAGTGAACGAGACAAATAATTATGCTAAGAGTAAATTTTGGTACACGAAAGCTCAACAAATCAATCCTAAGAATGGAAGACCATACAATCAATTAGCAATATTAGCCATATATGCAGTGAGTAACTTACTTTTTTCTTTTAGTAATTTTTGAACACAGAATTCTTATACTCATTACAAACTTAATTATTTTCAGAGAAGAAAATTAGACGCAGTGTATTATTACATGAGGAGTTTGATGTCATCGAATCCCTTTCATTCGGCGCGAGAAAGTTTACTATCACTATTTGACGAGAATAGGAAGAAGGTAAGTGCTTTATTCTAAACGTGAGCACAGTAATAATCACCAAAGGAACATTTTGTTCATTCATAATGAGAAATTCTTGTAGTAAGTGTTTGAGAAAAACATACACAACATACATTACAAAATCACATCGTTATCCCCGAAGTACATTGCGCCCACACTTCCCTAGTCACCGTTGGACCCACGAAATGACAGAGCCTCGACCGTCTGTCAGCAGGTGCACCGCGAGCAGTTCAGGATAACTTGAGCCCTGGAGATGTCGGTAGGGTCCATTAACACCCATGAAAATGGTAAAACAGCACCAGGTCTTAAATTTAGCTTTCATTATTGAAAGAAGATTTATATTTCGATTGTCAGTTTTGTCTATAAGCCATTCACGATGAAAGTGGAATGGAACCTTGTCACAATAACCGCGTGGTGACGTCATCAATAGCTTAAAAGTACGGATAACGTTTTTTGTCAGAAATTTTTAGCCATTAATGACGTCACGAAACGGTTATTGTGATAAAGTTCCATCCTACTCCTCACACTTATGACGTTCTGCACACCTGCAACAAAGGACTTAGGCTTTTGGTTTTGGAACAATTAGAAATCTACAAACATAGACGCTTGAACCCTAATATTTTAAATGATCAACTTAATTTCGCCTCTTCCCCTTTGCTGCGGGTAGGTATACGTCATTCAAACAACTGTGGTGGGTAGACATAAAATAATTTGGTGTAATGGTTGTGGGTAGAAATAAAAAAAAACCTAGGATATAAATAGGTGCGGTTTACGAGTTATGGCTCATTCGGTCGCCGTGCGCCGAGCCATCGATATCTCCTGATGATGCCCCTGGTTGGGGGCGAAATACGTGTCGAGGTTTTTTATTATTTTTTGCACGATAACACAACTCTCATATTTATTCTTTTTTCAAAATTATTTCTCTATCTTTCCGCCTAAGTGGGTTTGGAGGGCAGTGTTGTGCATGAATAAATACGAGAGTTGGGTAATTTGCATGTGGCGGAATATTGCAAAGTAGTTAGATTTATTTAATTTTTTCCATCCTACTGTCATCGTGCACGGCTTATAGTGTAAAAGAGTAATATCGAGTAGTAGTGAATTTTTTTTATTGCGTTTGTTTTAGTACGAAGCAGCAGAGCGTAAACGTAGAGCAGCATTGGAAGAGCCGAAAAGTTCAGAAAGTGCGCCAAGTAATGTTGAAAGTACGGCGGGTATGAGACGAGAAGTATGGGTCCGGCCGAGTGGACACCGGACAACTACGTTACGGCCTGCTCCTAGAGACGAACACCTCGCTTCCATGTCATCCGTAGAGGTAAAATGATTATGTACAATATCAAATACTTATGGGTAGACATCGGATTATATGCACTATCAAAATGACAAAATATACATGCACGAAAAAACCGCAAATATGCACAAAATATGCACAATCAAAAGCCATTTTATTATAAGAATTTATGTTTACTTTCTAAGATTAATGCATGACAAATTCTAGTTTCTCATTCGAATTTTATTTACTGGAGGATGTCCAATGTCTGGCAAATTTTTCAACTAACTTCTGTTATGACTTCGAATAATACGGCGTAATACAACACGCTGAACACGTATAACGACTGAAATATTTTTCCTATCAATGGGGCAAGCCTATTGCCGTCACCGGGCACACATATAATGGGTTACGTCCAAAATGGCCGAATGAATTTAATAAAAAGTAGCAGAATTTTTTAAAAACCGTTGCCTTGTGATGAAATGTTAATGAAAGGCAACAAAATCTTACGTGCGAGCTGCTAGTCTATTTTAGATGTGATTAAATTCTTGACTTTGTTTCAGTTGAATAAAAACTTCATCACTAGTTATCTTCATGTACACGGCAAACTCATCACTAAAATTGGGTAAGTAGATTTGTCTATATAGAAGGTATTATTAAGAGTCACTATTCTATGAACATAAGCAAATTAAATGATTCGATCGCTCATTTCCTGCTAGCGATAACCGTTGGGATCGTAGATATACTAGGAAAACAAAGTAAGTAATTGTTGTTACATTTATTAAAGTTACACACTGGAATTATTTATTACTTTATCTTTTACCATTTTTATTATTATTTTAATTACAAGTTATCCTCCTTGGTTGTTTTTGGTTTTATAATTGTTTATTCCTGTAACTCATTGATACTTACTTACCAATTTTAACACCATGTAGATAGTTCTATACAGAGTGTAACATTCAAATGGGTCAGTTTGGGAAAGTCTGAAACTATAAGACATACGAATATCTGTTCCTAGGAACTATGTCACCGATTTAAAAAAATATAAAACTGCATTCACACATTTGTTTAGAAATGCAGTTGTTTGGTCACCACATGAGGCTAAGTATAGCCTAATGTTGGAGCGGATACAGAATAAGTTTATACGGTATCTATATTTGAGACTTTAGTGTGGGTATCCATTTTATTCGTTAAATTATCCGACCTTATTTGTATTAAGAATGGTTGGGTATACAGAGTTGAGAGTCAAGCGAGAAGTTGCACTGGTCTCCTATATATTTAAGCTGATACTGGACGCATTGTGTCTGAATGTGCCGGACCGGTACGTGTGGCGCCGTCGCCGGCCGCCTCTACTGACCATCGCGCCCCTGTCTCTGCTAGCCGAGACGCTGTACGTTACGTACCCTCAATGCTATATCGGAAATGGTAGATGTGTTTTCGTGTCATCTGAGTGAGTTCACAGAGGCAGCATTAAATGTAATTAGTTACAAAAGTTACTAGCTATCGCATTGGGGTAACCTGTAATGCTAGTGATAAGTATTATAAATAAATAAATAAAAAAAAACCTGCTCTGCTCGGGAATCGAATCTGGACGTTTTGTAAAAAATCTTACAATATTTCTATTTGTCGAACACCTACTAAAATGAATTAAAAGATATTAAAACAATGCATTTTATTAATTTCTGAAATCATGTTTCGTAGTAATGTTTACTGCTTAAGACCTACACAATGGATATCTAAATAGAAATAGTGAATTTTTTTAACACGAATGATCCCCGATTCGATGTCCGAGCTAAGTAGTTACAAGTTTTTTTTAAATCTGTGAATGAAGTTGAAGTTGTCTGTTGATGACATGGTTCCTTATAACAGATATTCGTATGTCTTATAGTTCGGACTTTCTCATACTGACCCATTTGAATGTTACACTTTGTATATTTCACTTATGTACAGGTACCTACTTAAAGGTGGGTTTAGACAAAACGACCAGCACCAGCTGACAGTCAGACGAAGCTGGTAGTTAGCTTGAGCCAGAACAAGAGCATTCTTCCTTGATCTTTTAATATAAACTAAAGTTCGTTTGAATCGCTGAACGTTCACACCAAAAGGTCAAAGAGCAAGAATGAGAAGAACGAGCATTCTTATAATATTCCATGTGATCTATGCGACCAGAGTTAGACCAGCAAAGAATAAGAAAGAATTTTGGGTGCAAAGGGGCTCTACCAACATCTTTAGGGCCCCAGCGACCTCACCTGCTAGTGGCGCACCTGCTGATCAACGGACGAGGCTCGTTAATTTACGGTACCTTTAGAGTGGCTTCGGCCCCTACGTGGGTACCAGGCGGTACAACAGTGTTGGTCCGGGGGGGTACCACCGTGCAGCTGTGCTAAAACCCCCCAAGTAACCCAGTCCAGGCTGGGTTGCGTTAGGGGTTCAGCCAGACCTTGGCTCTATGAGCCAGATCTACGTGTGCGTCTGCCGTTCCCACACAGGGGATTCTGAGACAACAAAGCTCTTCCAGTACCTCAGCGAGACGGCTGATGAAGCGCAGGTGCGGTTCACGAACGCTGACCTAGTATTTCTGGGGGACTTCAATGGCCATCACATTGAATGACTGGGGTCCCTTAGGACTGATAAAAGAAAGCGGATATGCGGGATAAAAGAAAGCGGATATTCTCGCAGACCTCTTTGCGGCTAATTCCCGGGTCGACGACCGTGGCCTGCAGCCCTCCGCCATCGCCAACTGTGGCCACACTATGCCTGATATTGTTATCAGGCAATGTGATGTACGGGCTGTGCTGCGGTCACTCGACACGCGGAAAGCCAGTGGCCCTGTCGGCATTCCGGCGGTGGTGCTACGAAAATGTGCAGCTGAGTTGTCTCCAGTATTAACGCGTCTGTACCGCCTGTCATACTCTACAGGGCTCGTGCCGGAGGTCTGGAAGGAGGCGAACGTACAACCGATCCCCAAGAAAGGGGATCGATCCGATCCAGGCAACTATCGACCCATAGCTGTCACCTCAGTCATTTGCAAGGTGCTTGAGCTCCTTATAAATAAGCAGCTCATGCGATACCTAGAGGATCACTCGCTAATCAATGATCGGCAATATGGCTTCAGGCCAAAACGATCAACGGGTGACCTCCTGGCATTCGTCACGCAATGTATGGAAAGGTACGGCGAGTCCTTGGCTATTAGCCTGGACATCGCTAAAGCTTTCGATAGGGTCTGGCATACTTCGCTCCGTACCAAGCTTCCGGCATATGGTCTACCTCCTCAACTGTGCAGCTAGATTGCCAGCTTTTTAAAAGAGAGCCGAGTGCGGGTCCTCTGCGATGGCCAGGATTCTCGCTTCTTGCAAGTGAATGCCGGAGTACCGCAGGCGTCCGTACTGTCACCAACTCTCTTCTGCATATCAATGATATGCTATCCCTCGGGAACATTCATTGCTATGCAGATGACAGCACATTGCACGGGAGTTACTCGGTTCGTCCGACGGCGGGGCGATCCGAGATTGAGGAGGAGAGACGACGACGTGTGGCTGATCTCGACCGTAACCTCGACAGTATCTCTCAATGGGGTACCGAGAACCTGGTCGAGTTCAATGCCCGCAAAGCGTGTGCATTTACAGCGAAGAAATCCCCTTTCCTTCCCCTACCCTCTCTTCAGAATGCATTATAACCAATGAAGGACAACCTTGACATCCTTGGCATAGATGTTTGTCGAGAGCTCAATAATAAAAACTACATCGAAAGATTTATAGGGCTAGCGTCGCGGAAACTAGGAATACTGAATAAGGTTAAGCGATTCTTTACACCAGACCAGAGGTGTCTGCTGTACAAGACGCAGATTAGACCCTGTGTCGAATACTGCTCTCACCTCTGGGACGGCTCCGCGAAGTATCTGCTGGACGCTCTCGACGCTATGCAGCGACGGGCTATCCGTATTATTGGTTGTCCGGAGGTAACGGGAAGCCTTGAGCCGCTAGCTCAGCGCCGAACAATAGCTTCCTTGGCCGCATTCTACCGTATTTACCACGGCGAGTGTTCTGAAGAGCTCTTCAATCTGATCCCACCCTCTTCCTTCCGATCCCGAACGACTCGTGCCGGGCAGAGATGCCACCCCCACACAGTGGATAGCATGTTCGCGAGAACCGAACGTTTTAAACGTTCGTTTCTCTGCCGAACGATAGTGGCCTGGAACGCCCTGCCTGTGCACGTGTTTCCTCCCACATATAATCCTGGGTTCTTTAAGCGGAGCGTGAAGAGGCACATCAGTAGGTCGTCAAGTTGAGGGCCACTCTCAATAGTAATGTGTGCTGTGAGAGTGGCCCACAATCGCTAGACGTCGTCACGACTTACCACCAGGCGGGCGGCGTCAATTTGGCGAACCAAATATAAAAAAAAAAAAAAAAAAAAAAAAAACACTATGATAGTCGTGAACCTGTTAATGGTAATAGTTTGTACTTTTGTAGTGCACCTAAATAATCGAGGGCATATCATTAAACGTATTGTTTCTCAGAATGGAGACGTTCTACGAGAGCGCGAGTAAGATGCTCCGACAGTTCCGCGCGTTACTACACCGCCAGCCCCTTCCTACACCGGCCAATCGGCTTCTACAGCTTACTGCTCTCAATATGTTTGCAGTAGAAACTACAGCTGCCTCCACTAAAGGTAATATACTTTTTCCTTTGATTTTTACAACCCACTTGAGGGTTAAATAAAAAACATTGTCTCCTCATAGTATGGGACATTAAGGGCGCTATTGCTTGCATTCAAGTATGACATCAAATCTGTATGGAATACTTGCATAATGGCTTAACGCCCTTAGATCTAAGTAGTCATAAAATTAAATCTTCGTAGCTGATCAGGTGAACTCTCTCTTATAAATCTACTAAAATCTATCAACTGTTAACGTACGTGTTAAATGAGTTATTTTGACCATTTCTTTCATAAGAACAAAATGCAGCAAGAATACTCGAAGTGCCTGGCGTCTCCGGGCACTTCGAGTATTCTTGCTTGCAATAGGCTCGTTTCATATTAAATAGAGCCAACAATGACTGGCGAAGTGTGGGCGTAATGAAAGCCTTTATCTATCCCTTTGGGGGTAAAGGCGTCATTTTGTGTGTGAAAAAAAAAAAACATCAGTCTCGAATTTCATTTCAAAACACTAAAGCAGTGTATTGTCAAGATTATGTATATGAGTCTGTTTGATAATACATAGTATATTAAGCTGATAGTCGTCATAATTGTTCAATCCTTTTATTTAAAAACTATAAAAATAGGAAATTACCATTTAATAAGCAAGGACTGGGATCTTTATTACCGGGATCTTACACGGATCTTTATTACCGCAGGGGTAGGCGTTTAAAACGCCCATGTCTTACCAAAAACTTTGTTGAATTGTCATAATATAGTGGGTCGAGCTTATTCCCATTTTCAAGTTCAGCCCAATTCTATACAAACAAAACCTCAACTTTATTTTATCTACTTCGATCCTACCAATAACTTATTATTTACCTACTTCATGTTTTATAATAATAAGTACTAGTGGTTCTGTGAACCGTAGACTTCGGGAGCGGCTTTGTTTAGAAAATTTCTTCTTCAATTTTCTTTATTACTCTTTCATTTGTCATCCAATTCAAAAAATGTCATTCAAATGTTATTCATTTTAAGCAAGGAGTGTGTGTGTAAAGTTTCATGCAAATCGGTTGATAAATACGGGCTCAAACATGATCTGACAGAACCCATAGATGTAGAGGTACAGACGAAATAAATTCTCCCCAGTATGCAAGTTGAAACGGAGACTTCGGTCGCTTCACTCCCTCAGTCAATAACAAAATATCTTGTACACAGATTACATAATACTTAGTATCATTTGGTTAATATCAATTAATATGTATTAATACCTACATATTGTTCTGCAATACGTAACTTGTATAATCGTACATGTGGGACTCGCGTTTAATTATATAAATTAATCATTCACACGCTTAATTCAGCTTTTACGATGACAACTCCTTATATTGACGGTCGTAATGTTAGGTCTTACACGATGGATAAGCTGTTAATTGTGCTTACAACTTTAGCTGTAATTTCATAATGAAAAGTAATACCTAACGGATAACGGGTATTATGGACATTATACTCCATAAATACCATAAATGGGGTTCGGTATAATATAAATTAAAAGCAAGTTAATCTATTTGATATTATTTAATTATTGACTCCCTATTGGAATTGATATTTTAACCGAATTAAAAAAAAGAGGAGGTTCTTAATTCGAATTACCCCATAACTTGCGGCTGGGTGAACCGATTTTGATTATTTTTATTGACTAGTTCTAAACCCTGCTCTAAGCCATGGTCTCCAGCGCGAGTAGATGGAACGCAGCCGTGTCCTTCAGCGAGCAAGTCATGCAGGCGGCCGAGAGGGAGAGGGAGCGTACCCTCACCGCCGAGTTCCATAGTCAGCGGCGAGGGCGCCGCAGACTCATCTACGCCCATGACCATCGACCTCCATGATCGGGGCCTGAGGACGGCGGGATCGCCACCCGCTGTCCTTACAGAAGCAGGCTAGAAGGGTTGCGTGCTGCGGAGCCTTTGCCCCATAGCACGCAACCAGATTCACTCACTGACGCGGGATAAAACCCTACCCCAACGACGCGGGATTTTCATCCCGACCAAATCCCCGCAGAGACCACAGAGGTGGTCAAAGTCCGCCGGGCGCCACTGGAAATACCTGCTTGTAACCAGAGACGCCCGGCAACGGACGTTAGAGCGGCCGCGGCCATAGACCGCGGGATTAAAAAAAAAAAAAGTAGCAAACGACATTATCCTCGCTATTGTCAGGAGGTCAGGACATCACACTAGCCAGTTTGAAAGCGGAGCGGAGGAGATCCGGCGATTTCAAAGCGGAGGCCCCTCCCCTGTAAAAGCTAAAATTCTGGCGCGAAAAATCTAAAAAAAACTAGATGGTAGTCCATGTAATAAACTTTGAACGCAAACTATAACGGATTGTATAACTTTGTTGGTTCAGGAGTTATGGAGGCTATTATGGCGGACTACGAAACCCTATTCTATACGTGGCCTGGCACGCACTTGGCCGATTTTTGTCGTTACTCCAACGTCTCATTTAGTCGAAAACATATAAAAAAATTTAGAAACATAAAAAAATCTGTCCAACGCCTGAACGAAAAGCGCTGGCAACGCCACGATCGTCATCACATAAACAAAAGCGCAAAACAGTAAATATGCTACCATCATCATCAGTGAGCGTGAATGACACGTTCAACGTTCAATCTATCCAGGCAGAGCAAGAGTACACCAGAAAAGCGGAGAGTCAGTCGGAGAGTACTTCAAGTTGTTTAAATTCACCCCCTTTAACCGAAAACAAAATATGTAAACAAGCTTGTAGTTTGAAAGGCGCTGCTACCACTGCCAATGAAACTGAGAATCAGGACACCAACTCATGTTTATCCACCTTGGACGAAGATAAACAGACCTCAACGAAAGATAGGATAATTGTATTAGGCGATCAACAAGTTCGAGGATTAGCTGCGTCACTGATCAAAAGTAGACGGAACAAGTGGAATGATTGTTACACAGTCTCAGCTCTCACCAAACCATGGGCCCCAAGTACTCACATACTTTGTAATGACTCTGAAATTTATAAAACCAGTAGTGAAAATGACATAATTGTTATATCAGTAGGATGCAATGACAAAAATCCATCACAACTTTGTAAAGAACTATGTATCTGTCTTAACAGCCTTAGTAAGTGTAAGCAGATATTTCTTCTGGGTGTAGTATAACAAATTCCTAAATGAAAATAAACTAAATTGTAATTTACAGTTAATATCACGAAATTATACAAACTGTAAATTTATTGACACACGCGATTTCTCTCGGCATGACTACTATTTTTATTTTGGAAAAAGTAACACAAAATATGTATCAATTTAGTAATAGGCTAAATATCGAAATAGATTTTCTTAGATATAAGGATAATTATCTTAAAGCCTTGGCAGTAACTGGAAAGCGGTGTAATAATAATATGTTTACCAATTCCAAGCACTGGAATACCACGGGCAATGTCTTGCCAGACGCCAAGTCTTATCGTCAAAAAACGATAACAGACTACTTCAAACTGTCAATAAATTATAGAACTACATTTAATAGGAACAGTATTGTTAATATACGACACTCATTAGACAATACAAAACCGAACGTTGACTCAGACAATTTTTTTCGTGTATGAACATATCTTTATAATGCATCAAAATATAGACGGACTAATTAATAAATCAGACTTACTCTCCGTACATCTTGATAGCTTTCTGGAAGTAGGTAAACCAGTAGATATAATCTGTGTCTCAGAAACTAACATGCTAATGAATGATCAGGAACACTTACACATTCCAAACTATACATTAATCGGTATCAACCGCTATTGCGCCAGTGTTTAGCCATATTACAAATCTGTGTTTAGAGACAGGAACATTCCCTGATAATCTTAAAATATCGATAATAAAACCTCTTTATAAAAAAGGCCAAAAACAAAATCCCGCTAATTACAGACCTATAGCTCTTTTGCCGATATTTACTAAAATAATAGAAAAGGTTATATTATGAAAGACTGTACACATATCTAGAACAGAATAATATTTTAACAGAACAACAATACGGATTTAGAAAGAAGAAGAACATTAATATGGCTATTTATCAATTATATGAAAAAATAATTACACACGTTGACAACGCGCGGCCAGTGGCTTCGTTGTTCATGGACATGAGCAAAGCATTTGATAATGTAGACAGAAAAGTACTTCTTGACAAACTGGAAAGATACGGGGTGAGAGGTAATGCTTTGGACTTAATTAAATCATACTTGACTAATAGGAAACAACTCACACAAATCAATAAAATATGTGTGAGAACAAAAACAGAAAAATCCTATACGTCTTCCAACAGATTAACTACGTCCTCAAGGGAGTATACTAGGTCCTTTATTATTCTTAGTATACATAAACGATATGCCCAAAATAACTCACCATCCCATGGTTCTATTTGCAGATGATAGTACCGCCGTTTTCCACGCAAATAATCTCACAGACTTAGAGAACGATATTAATGTTTTTCTTAATAAAATAATTGACTGACTAAAACAAAATAACTTAAAAATTAATTTAGATAAAACCAAAATAATGTCCTTCGAACAGAGGACGAACCATGTAACACCACGGGTACAGTATGGGGGAAAGACTATTCAAGAAACCTACCAAGTCTACCAAGTTTCTGGGACTGGAACTAGAAAAAGATATGTCGTGGAAGTTGCATACTAACAGTATACGTAAACGTTTGAATCAGTACTCTTATGCACTTCGTAAGTTATCGAGGGTAGCTGACCTACAGACAGTCCTTACATCATACCACGCCTACATTACGATATGGCGTCATTTTTTGGGGCAACTCCATAAATGCGGAAGTAATATTTAGGGCACAAAAACAATGCATAAGAGCAATATGTGGCCTGCAAACTATGGAGAGTTGCAGAATATGGTTTCCCAAATTACGTATTTTGACATTACCATGCCTATACATATACGAAGTGGCTCTATTTGTAAAGTCCAATTTTCATCTATTTGCCACTTTAAAAAGCACTCGACATAGGAATAAAATTTGTAACAAACCACACAAAAAAGCTCTATATGGTAAAAGTTTTCTAGGTATGGCACCAAAACTTTATAATAAGCTGCCGGATTCCATACTTGGTTGTAATGATTTGCATATATTTAAGAGAGATCTGTCGTCATTGCTTCTAAGAAAAGCCTATTACACAGTGGCTGAATACCTGATGGATAGCAATGTTAGTTAGTTAAGACAAGAATTTGACTGTTTATGTAATTAATTATTTTCACAAAGTTAATTAATTGTGATTTTGACATTTACTAATATATAATAATAATAATAAATAATTTACCTAGATAATAAGGACATATTTGTATAATTATGACATTATTTAGTTTAATCTTTGTATATTGACATTTTGATGCGTAGGTTTATATTATTGGATTATACAACTTTAAAGTTCAGAACATGTAATAAATAAGTACATATTGCTAGATGTAAGACTACATAATACTCAAATCAAATTTCGCTCCTGAGTGAGCTACCGACCTACTAAAATTGCATACCTATTGCTATGGTGAAATATGGTGCATCTGTAATTACCAACTGCTTCAACATCTCATGTAACCCATATTTGCAATGATCTTTAATAAATAAATAAATAAATAAAACTTTTTACCAAAGCTACATTTAGCCGAAATAATATTTGCTCAAAGTGTTACGTTTCCGAAACAAAATACATAGTATTGTGCTTTTTGTACACTGTGTCAGATTAATTCCGGGTGCTTATAAAACTAATCTACTCTGAATCTGTGTATTTACGTGCACATCCTTAGATCAAAAATACTATAGATATTGGATTCAGTACAAATACAACTCGGAATCTTGGCACTGGAATACTACGAGTATATAGGAAATTATTACAAATACCATCTATAAAATAAACAAGATTGTACATTAATGGTTGACATAGAAATAATTCGTAATAATTAATACAAAAGCATCAATATACAGCGCTGTTGTCGCATCCCTCGAGAGTCAGCAAGCGGAATAGGAACTTAGTACGGATTCCATGCGCTAAGGTTATAAAAGGAATGTGGTGCCGACATTGCATATATAACTTTTTTTTAATGAAATACGATGAGAAAGATAAACTTTAATTCACATTGTTTTATTGACGTATTAATAAACGTATAAAATAAACTATATAGATAAAAGATTACAAAAACGCTAGTACGAAATAAAATCAACAATTATATTTTCACACACAACCTGTAACCTAAAACAAACCATCAATCAAATAAATTTATGGTACATATACACACCTACGATACTTATGAAATATTTGAAAATACTAGGTGGTATTATGAAGTCTATTTAATTTGGTCACTCATTTGGTATTAAGAATACAAAGTATTTCAGCATTATCAATATAATATCTCCTTTACCTGTAAAATATTTGGCACTGCTGTTATTTTTTATTTATTTAATCCTTTTTTAGTGACATAAATAACGTCCTTTTTAAAATGCTTTGAACAAACAACAGTAGAATTATTAGGTTTAAACATTTCATCTTCTCTTTCACGTGCTATAATACGCCTCCATTTTTCTTGTCTTATTGCATTATGGGGATAACGTAAAACAAAATAAGATATATTCAAAAAATATATCAAACAGCAATCAAAAATTTAAAATAAATAAATGACGACTCCATCTTTCTGTATGAGACTTGTTCTAACATTGCGGTGTGAAGTTGCGCGCTTGCTCATCATGCGCGTGTCATCATGATCATTAATAATAATAAAAACTGGCAACTCTGAACATCTCATACATCATTTTCATTCTTAAAATATTTTAATATTTTTATTTACATATTATTGCCTAAATTTATACAATTACTTCAGATACCAAATTAATATAAGCAAAAAGTCAATAAATAAAGGATTTTATACTATTTTATAACAATAAACAAAGTCTACAAAATTAGCATAGAAGATTTGACACATGTCATATAAATACCTACGAAAATATCAACAAAATTATGGCTAAATTAAAAATGAAGTGATTGAGATGCAAACAAGAGCCAGAAGCAGAAATGCACAATTAACACCCCCGGACTCGTCACTAAACTCCGCCTCGCAGGCACCGGACCGCATATCGACGCTGACACAGGTGCTCGCAGAGGCGTCGAGCTCTTCAAGTGACGAGTATTTCTCTCCGCCGACGTCGCCAACACCAGTACGCCGGCGAGGGAGAGGCCGGCCGCCGAGCAGTTTGGGGCCCCGAAGCCTACCAGCTTCGAGTAGGGTCCCCACTACCGGTGGTATTGTGCACCGCATGCGATGGACTTCATCCATCAATGAAAACGTCATGCGGGCATATTATGAGGCTACAGATGGGGAAACCAACCTGACTGCGTACCGTTCAAGGATGCTTCCTTTGTTTCAGGCTTTTGAACCAACAATGACCGTTGCCGTCCAACGACTATCGGATCAAGTGCGGGCTATCCAACGATGTAAGTTGTTGGATCAATCTGTGCTTGATCGACTACGCCTGGAAGTATTATCTACTCGTACAGCTCCAGTGTCAACGAGAGCACCGTCACCTGTGACACAGACGGTTGCTACAAGTGTGACGTTAGCGACGCCCGCACCCGACGCGAGAAATGATACGAGTGATACACCTATCCAGGTAAGCGAGCAATTGAGGAGTACTTTGGAAGATGTGATCTCGCAGTATAGGTTTATACCTAATTCTAGACCGCGGCTACCACGCTTGCCAATGCATAAACGAAATCTGGCGTTGATGGGAGCCCTGAATGCATTGCTAGAGCCGTACTTACGGACTAGCAGTGATTTGCTTGATACTCACTCGATTCTTTACTGTGGAGCCATTGCCGCTTGTCGTGTTGCACGCGTTAAATTCCCCGAAGTTAACCGTGCACCACGACCGGATGGTGTTCCCGTATGGCAGGCAAGAATCGAGCGACGTATCGGCACATTTAGGACTCTCATTGCAAAGCTTATCTCTTTCAGCCGGGGAAATAGTCGTCCCCGGGTCATGCGTTTCGTGACTCAGGCATTTGCTGGGACCGGTATTCGTCCCCAGCAATACTTAGCCAATGTCACGGAACGTATTGACTTTCTGAAACAGAAAGTGTATGCATGGGCAAGCCGTATCCGTCGTTATAGAGAGCGTGTAAATAGATACTGGCAGAATCGCATCTTCCAAAGTGACCAAAGGAAGATGTACCGAGAGTGGGAGGGAACTGGACAACGTTTGAGCGACGGACAACTGCCAGATGCTCACGTCATGAATCAATTTTGGCGTGACATATGGTCGGTGAACATTCGGAGGGTGACTGGATCCGTGTCGTCGAGCGTGAATGCAGTATCATCGAACCCATGGAGTCTATTACCATAGACTCCGAAGACGTTAGTTGTGCAATGCGTACGGCCCCGAACTGGAAAAGTCCTGGGCCCGATGGATTGCACAACTTTTGGATAAAGTGGGTTCAGAGCTCGCATGAACGCTTGGCAACACAGTATCAAGAAACCCTTGAGTCTGGTTCCTTACCCGCTTTCATGACCACTGGCATCACCTTCCTGCTCCATAAATCAGGTAGTACCACGGAACCTAAAAACTATAGACCCATCACTTGCTTACCTACCATCTACAAGCTCCTTACATCTATTCTGAGAAGTAAAATAAACTCGCACATAGTATCTAATAATATCTTAGATAACGCTCAGAATGGATGTAGGGCTGGGTCTCGTGGTACTAAGGAGCTACTCCTCATTGATATGGCCATTAGCCAACAAGTCAAGCGGAGTAGGGGCGCCCTCTCTACTGCCTGGATTGACTACAAGAAGGCCTATGATTCGGTGCCTCATTCATGGCTGAGGAGGATTTTAGAGTTGTATAAAATTAATCCGACTCTTAAATCCTTCTTAGTCTCGTGTATGGGACAGTGGACCACAGTCCTTCGTCAACCAGGTAGTGGTGGGCACGCCTCTGACCCGCAAGGCTTGATAAGGATCGAGCGTGGTATATTCCAGGGCGACAGTTTGAGTCCATTGTGGTTTTGTTTAGCACTGAATCCACTTAGCACATTGCTGAAGGATTCAGGGCTAGGCTATCGGTTTCGTAGAGGGGGTGAGGTTCTATCTCACCTAATGTACATGGATGACCTCAAACTGTTCACACTGAAGCACCAAGATTTAGTGACATTATTAAAAACTACGGAAGTTTTTAGTAATGCCATTAAGATGGAGTTCGGTGTTGATAAGTGTGCGGTTATGCATGTACAACGGGGGAAGGTTGTAAATTCACCGAATTTACAACTTTCTGAGATAATAACTCTCAGATCTCTCTCCGAGACCGAAACATACAAATATCTAGGTATGTCAGAGTCATTAGGTATAGCGGTAGAGGATATCAAGAAATCGGTGAAAGAACGTTTTTTTGGCCGCCTGACAAAAGTTCTTAACAGTTCTTTGTCCGGTGTTAACAAAATGCGGGCTTTCAACGGTTGGGTGATACCTTTATTGTTATACTCCTTTGGCATACTTAGGTGGACTCAAACGGAACTAGACGCCCTGGATAGGCGAGTCCGTCAACAACTGACATCGCATCGAATGTTACACCCACGATCTTCTGTCATGAGACTGTACATTCCGCGGAAGTGGGGGGGTCGAGGCTTTTTGAATGCCAAGAACCTCCACAACCGTGAAGTGTGCAGTTTGAGAGATTACTTTCTACAGAACGGGTGTGACATTCATTGCGATGTCGTGATGGTTGACAAGGGCCTGACACCTCTTTCCTTGGCTAACGAGAACTGGCGTAAACCAAAGGTGCTAGGTACTGAAGACCGTAGGGACGTATGGAAGAGTAAGGAGCTACAAGGGCGGTTCTACCGGGTCTTAGCAGGACCCGACGTAGACCTGCTCGCTTCGGTGAACTGGCTGCGTTTTGGGGACCTCTTTGGGGAAACTGAAGGTTTTGCCTGTGCAATTGCAGATGAGGTTATCAAGACGAACAACTATCGGAAATACATCATGAAGGACGGCACGGTCGACATTTGTCGAGCATGCCACCGTCCTGGTGAATCACTTCGCCATATTATTTCCGGTTGTTCGTATCTTGCTAACACCGAGTACTTGCATAGGCACAATCAAGTAGCCAGAATCATCCACCAGCAACTTGCTCTTCAATATGGCCTTATTGAGTTTGAAGTACCGTACTATAAGTACACACCAGTGCCAGTTCTTGAGAATGGTCGTGCATTGCTCTAATGGGACCGACCAATCATCACGGACAGGACTATTGTTGCCAATAGGCCCGATATCGTGTTGGTTGATCGGACCCAGCGTCGGGCAGTGCTCGTCGATATCGCCGTCCCGCATGACGAAAATCTCGTGAAGGCTGAGAAAAACAAACTTAGTAAATACCTTGATCTGTCCTTCGAGATAACCGCCATGTGGGACGTAGACTCGACGATCATTGTCCCGGTGGTCGTTTCGGCAAACGGATTAATAGCGAAGAGTCTCGATCAACATCTCAAGAGACTCTCGTTAGATTGTTGGATCAAGAGTCAGATTCAGAAGGCTGTTATCCTCGACACGTGCCGTATTGTTAGGAGGTTTCTTAGTCTGTAGCCTCCACCGCCGGTAGTTTGGGTCCTACTCCGCTACTGGTGGGTCACTATTTTTTATATTTTTAAATGTATTTGTTTTTTTTTATAAATGTATTTAAAAATGTATAAGATAAGAATTTAAAGAAATAAACGAAACAATAATAATAATACTTAATACCAAATCTTCAGAGCCTAGAACACCGTAGACGAGTGGCCTGCCTTTCGGTTTTTTATCGGTTACATTTCGGTGAGTGTGCGGAGGTTTTACATGACCTGATACCCCCTTCCCCTTTCTGTCACCGAACGACTAGGCGCGGCGAGCAGTTCCATCCTTATGTTGTAGACATTCCTCCATTACGCACGAAGCGATTTGCCTCATCTTTCATTATGCGTACGGCTAAGGAGTGGAACTCTCTGCCGAGGTCAGTTTTTCCGGAACGCTATAATCTGGACATCTTTAAGGTCAAAGTGAACAGACACCTTCTAGGCAAACGTGTACCATCGTAGGCCTCATCTTCACCTTCCATCAAGCGAAATTGAGGCCAAACGTAAGCCTATTTATCATAAAAAAAAAAAATCATGCGCGTAGTTTGCACAGTTAAAAATAACCATATTATTCTTAAGCAGTGCATTATTGCACATGAAAAGCAATTAACAATGTGTACTGATTTTTACTTGTCGAAAGTGTGACACTCCATCCTCTTTTTTCACTCTAAAAGAGTATTTTTTTTGCAATTTTTAAGCGACCACTTTGTCATCGTGAAACGTCTTACTACCAGCGCGGTCGCAAAGCGACTGAAGCGCTCAAGTGTGCAATTTTCGACAGTGGACCGAGTTGAAGTGGTGCCGTTTTTGAAGCACTGATCGGTAATCTAGGTATTTTTGATCTAAGTGCACATCCGACAATTAGATGTCGGATTGCTCTGAATCGGGGTATGGAACATAGCAACCGCCTTAGTCTTGACTTCTAAAAATAGTTTGGTAAAATAATACCTGTGACATAATGCATTAGGTAAGGTTAAAAGACGTCGGTCAGTAGTTTTAGATAATGAAATGAAATTCGAGCAAAACCATTTCGATAAAGTGATCGGTTACCTTTATTTCGTTATGTTTTTGTTTTTGAAGTATAGAATAATGCATGACAAATTCTGCATAATTATCTAACAACTTATTCAATAACATTATGCATATTAACTTATTTACCTACCACATCTTTTTAGAATATTATAAAGTCGAGTGTTTTAAGAAAACCGTTAAAGTAAATGTTCCAAGTTCATAATTAACTTTCTTGCCCACATACAAGGTTACATAAATTAAAAATTAAGCCCAACATTACTTGAATGTATCATTCGATATACCTAATTAAAACTCTCAGGCCAATCGACCTATCGTCTAGGTTTGGTGAGCTTATTTATTACTCGAAATGTTTTGATGTTGATTTGAAACTTTCAATATTGTAATAAGCAGATTGATTGAAAATGAAAAGTAACTACAGAACTTACGAAATAATACATATTTACGTCACCTGTATACATGTTTATGTCCTGCAGTACTTCGTCTTACTGCGGTAAAGGTTTGTAATTACAAATTACAAGTTATTGGAGGTTGATGCACTGCACCCCGTTGCCTCCGCTCGCCCCGGGCGCGCACCGCAATGCACATATTTGATGGAGACAGGTTCAACAAACTGACTCGACGTTCGTACGTTGATGAGATGACCACTCATTTACGCTATTCCTCCTAACAGTCTTTGGAATTAATATAAATATATATCTTTGGAATTAATATAAATATATATTGTAAATAAAGTACCTTAGGATTAGTAGTAGTTACGTGAAACAAAAAATCTTTTAATAAAATATCGTTTTGTCAAATAAGGTCCAAATATAGAGTAGACGTTTAATGAAACTTATTTGGGTTTCTAAAGATTTCCAAACAAGGTGTTTTATTTTATTCAACAAGTACTGTTTTATAAAAAAAAACTACAATAGCAAGTTAGCAGAAAGCTTTATGTACAAAATTACACACGTTTCGACGCATATTAATGTCAACAACTTTAATCCAGAATTTCAAATTAGCTTCACAACAATCTTTAATGTTTACATAAATACTGTTAAGCATTGTTGTTCTATTGCATATGCAGGTGCAATCCCTACTGGATATTTTAAGACTGCTAATGATACGACATGTTTATATTCAGCAAGTAATACTTACATATCGTACTTACAAAAATAAAAATAATGTAAAAAGAATATAAAAATTCTGATGAGCACACATTTACAAATTCACACTGTAAAACAATTAAATCATAGCGTTATTAAGTTACCAACTTAAAGGTATACCTATACTATAAAAACACGTCAAAAATTAACACAACAACCGACTTTAAATTACCGAAATGGGATCAAATAATTGTTGGAATGGGACCAAATTGAAATGTGACCACTGTCGTGGTACAAAGTAGTAGCTTTCAATTAAAAAAAATCTAAATCTGTACACCCAGTCCAAGATATGCGGTAACAAACATAAAAAAAACGTTCAGTCGAATTGAGAACCTCTTTTTTGGAGGTCGGTAGAAAAGTGTGCTGTTGAGGAAGGCTAAAATAGAAAAAAAAACGATATAATTATGGTAAGATTGTAGTTGCAAGTCGTTAATACTGAAGCTCGTGTGCAATGAATTATGAGGCAACGGTCGCAAAACGGCGCGGCGGGCGCAGGCGCTTCTTGAAGTGGACTGGTCTAAGTTGCAACGAAACAAATATCAAATGTTATGATGAATATTTTTTCGTACATTCGCGTTATTTTCTTAAGAGCCATTTCACGTTTTTGCACGAATTTCTAATATTTTGAGCTCCTAAATTACCATAGTCAGTAATAACTAGAAGATATTGAATATGCGCAAAAAATGGGCCAAGCTTTCGTGTTGACGTTTAATGTAACACATTTCCTAAAAATAACTTATTTGATCTATAGTAATCAATTTCCCACAAGCATTTTATTGAAAAACGGGCGCAGAGTTGATTTCAGAGTATTTCAATCAAAAATACTTATAAATTGAGTTTAAAAAAATACATAAAGCATTGGATATATATTTTAATCGTCATTTAATGTAACAAATGATTGAATTGTATTATAATTATTTAGTAAAAATATAAACCATTCGGCCAATTTTTGAGTTTAACATCGCAATTTGATCGTGATTTTTGGTTTAAATACACAGTAAGTACAAAAATAAAATTATTCCAAAATAAACTACGTTCATTAGAGAACCGATTTTTGCAGTAATATAGGAAATTCTTGCATATACTTTGTCAAAATATTGATATAACTTCAATCGAAATTGCAATAAATTACGATACACAAGTGGGCACAGTACTAAGACGGCGCATTTTGTGAAATGGCTCTTAAGGGAGAAATACACGGTTTAAGACGGCTGTTTGAAACAGAGTTTCAAAATCGTGTATATAATTGTTTTAAACCAAACTACATCATACCCGTACGACTTTCTATTAAACATTGTTGATTTTAAACCGCAAAAATCTCTGTTTCAAACAGCCGTTTTTATACATGTACCTACAAGATTTGTATAAGAATCGCTCGTTTAAATTTACATATTAAACACAGTTATTTAACAGGTAGCTGATTCCGGTTGGTTCTTATTGTTTTAAGTGGACGACACTCACGATTGTATGCACAATCGTGCACGCTTCGTAATAATTATGTATTTAACTGTACATCGACGATCGCTTATGCTGATTTTTTCGCCAATCAAAATAGTATTTGATTAAAAACACATATGCCAGAATTTTAATTAAAAATTGGCCGTGTAATTGTACCTATTAAACATTTAAAAACTCTAATCGGCAGTTAAGTAATTAGTACATCGGTAATTTTTTTTAAACTTACTAGGTATTTTTCTCGTTTCATTTTTTTCTGTTTAAAGCAGTGAACGGAAAAAAACATAGAAGCATAACTTCAAACAAAATCTCAAAAATAAACGGTCCCTCGATATATTTTGTTTTCTATGAACAACGATTACTATTTCGAAATAATGGTTGATTTACTTGTCAATGTACGTCTCTGATTGGTAAGCAACGCAGAGCATCTGTCGCATTGTAGGCAGACTACAAGAACCGAACTACATACCTTCTTCGCGGCAAGATTTGCCTAGCAACAGCTAGGTCTGCATTGTGTCATTTTCGAGCGCGAGAAATGCTTCTATATTTTTCCGTTCAAAGGTATTTATGTCTTACACATTTACTAAAACTATTAGAATCTAATATTTTCTAGCGCTTCGGGTAATCTTTGAAGTAAATCAAAAGAAAAGAAATTATGTAATTAGATTTAATTTTTATAAACAGGAGGCAACGCCGGTGGTGATCGGTCGGCGTGGTTACAATGTGCTCTAGGCGTTTCCCTGCTAATGTTCGGTGCTATGTTGGAGAGATGTTGCGCCTTATTGCCTGAAGCGCCGCAGTCGCAACATCATGCTGATGCCCTTCTCTTGTTACCAGCTATTAAGGTAATCCCATTACATTGGTTTTATGTTGTCATGGGTACTAGGAAGGAATTCGACACTAGGTTCTAACAAAGTTACAACTCATTTGAATTGAAATTTACTAATAAGGATTCACGTGCCGAGAAATCATAAAAAAATAAAATGCTTGTTCTAGGTTTGGTCCGACTGGATGTTATGTCACAGTAGTGTTTGGAATCCACCACCATCGTTAGATAACTTCGAAATAGAGTGAGTATATTTTAATGTCTCACTAATCAATAATAATTTACATACAATCACGCATACCCCGGGGCGGTAGGCAGAGGTTAATTATACACACACACAGTTTGCCTGTAATTTAGTTGGCCCCACTTAATACGGGGCATACCAATTGCCGTTGCCGGGCAAGTACCGTATACTTATACTTTTATTATATGCATTTAGTGAATAGCTGTTAATTTGGAGAAATACAAACAAGCAGACGTTTCAATTTTATTTATTTGTAAACATACAAGTATGTATCTAACAGAAATATATTTAGTACCACAACATTGTCAGCATCTATTAACAAACTGTTTATTTTATCTAGTACCGAAAACGATCCATGGGACTGGCTTGCGAAGCTCATGAATATATTAGAAACTATCAGTGACAAGACGATTAAATTCCAAACAGAAATGAAAGATGGTGAGCGTTATTTTGATCTTATGATCTAATTTTAAACAAGTTTAAACAGTTGCAAATTTTTCGTGTGTGTTTTTAGTTTATTTGTATGCGGCAAGCTTGCAGGGATCACTAATCAGTTCATGCTGTTATCAGATTTCCCGTACAAGCGCACGCTTTCTACCTGCTAATAGGTTGTAATTATTTGACAGACACGATCAATTACTGTTTTTCTTTATTATTTCCGATGGACTTCCAGTGCTATAGAATTACTCTCATCACCTTCATCCACCGAGCCTTATCACTACCCAGTTGGGGTCGGCTTTTCCAGTCTAACTGCGATTCGGCTGAACTTCGATATTTTCCGTGAAGCGACTGCCATCAGACATCCACAACCCATGGGCGATTTCAAAGTTCCTTAGTTAGACTAGTCGGAATTTGTTTTAGGGCTCCAAATACTCGTAACGACTGCAATAGATGTTCGTATGACAACTGGGAACGACGGCTTAAAGTGAGATGGCTGAGGCACGGAGGGGTCTCAACTCTCTAATGTCTTGAAATGTTCACTCATCCCAAGACTGGCCTGGCTAGATGTTGCTTAACCTTTACAAGGTGTTAACCTACTCGGTTACCACTAACCCACGAGTACCTCAGACCCTTCTGATATAGGCTTACTCTCTGAAAAAACGAAGGTCAGAAAGCCCATTTTTAGTCTTAAGTGTATGTTCTTAGGTTACGTATGTGTACGACTACCGGAAGACGCATCATTGGGCGGGTTCACGCCACTTATGTACATGGAGCCGGCAGTAGGGTGGGTTCATGTGGACCCACTCGCAGTTCATCATGCCGCCGAACACGCGCTTAGAATAAATAAACTACTGTTCTTTGGTACTGAGTAAGTATTTATTTATAATTATCTGGTATCTATTAATGAACAATGATATAATTAAAACAATGGAAAATATGATGTTGAATTATTACATAATTGCAATGATTTCGTTAAATAGAAGACATTATAAACATCGACATATATGTTTCACCTACTCACGAGGCATTATCAAGACTGTCTCAAAGAGAACAGCAGTTCTTCAGTCAGACGACAGACCCAGTCTTGATAATGCCTCGTGAGTAGGTGAAACATATGTCGACGTTTATAATGTCTTCTATTTAGCGAAATCATTGCAATTATCTAAAAATCTAAAAATTCAACATCATATTTTCCATTGTTTTATCATGGACTTTCGCCAGGTAACGCCTGACTCCATTCAGTATTTAATGATATCATTGTTTAAGAAGTATTTTAGTTTGTAAGATAACGTGGCAAAAACACAGACTCTAGTCCTGCATTTCTTCAATTAACCTCTAAATTGTTTCTATATAGATTCTAATACATAGTACTGATATCTAAACCGAGGTTAATCATGAAAAGATGGCTGTCCCGACATTTCGGTTGAATTGTATCAACTAACTGTTCATTAATTCGTAGGTAGTGTCTGACCGAAACTGGTTTTTACGACTGAAACCGAAACCGAAACTGGATTTCGGCAACGGTCTCAGTTTCGGCCGAAACCGAAACCGAAACCGAAACTTTCTTATAAGGATCATGTTTTCAGAGAAAAATAAAGAAAATGTATTATAATCATTAAAATCTATATAAAAAGAAAGGTTCTCTATTAGGTTTAATCAGTAGGTACTTAATGTATTTTAAATTATTTATTTATGTTCGTGAACTATTATGGATAAGGTTTTAAATTGAAAATAGAAATAAAATAAGTATAAGTGTTAATTTTACACGGATAACCAGGTAGGTATCTACTCGTATAATTATAAGTGTTTATTTTGTAAAAAAAAAAAACAATTATTATATTGGTACCTACTTAATAATTATTAAATTGAACGCGAAACTAAATCCTTAATATTATCACCACTAATTCACTATAGTAAATACCATGTACTTAACTAATGTTTGTTTACATATAGCATTGGCGAAAGAGTTAAATTAATCACAAAATGTTTAGATTTTTATGGTAAACTTGATTCTACTATAATCTAGGTACTCCTTTGTTATATTAAATTACTTTTCGAGGTACTCTTATATTATATCACATGATAAAACTTACCGAATTTAAAACATATCACACGAAAACTCACAACAAACAAAATGCACTGCAAACAAACAGGTTACGACATGATTACGCACGTGGACGCGGCCAAATGTCATCGTCGCTTGGATGTCATTTACCGCGCAGAACACACCCGAGCACAGCGCGGAAACTCCCGAACGCAGTTTCGGTTTCGGTCGTAGTTTCGGCAGGTTTGCTGCCGAAACCGAAACATAACCGAAACTCGTTTTTTTGCCGAAATTCGACCGAAACCGAACATTCGGTCGGACACTATTTGTAGGTGAATATCTGTGAGAGTTTAAAAAAATATTCCAAATACCTATGTTATTTATCTTTGTCTTGTTTGTCATCCATCATCATCGATCACCACTGCTAGAAAAGTAATAGTGATACCCACTTATTCATTCCCAGTTACAGTTCCCAGGTTACATAAGAGACCAAAACATTACTGGCAAAGAGTGGGTGTGTAATGCACCTCTGCCTACCTCTTCGGGGATACAGGCGTGATGTGTGTCTAATAATATAAATTATAAAAAATAAATATTTTTGGACATTCTCACACAACGTCATCTAGCCCAAATTGCAATGGGATCTAGACGACTGATAAACATACTTATATATACTAAATACATACATATTATACATAGAAGACACCAAAACTCCGAAACTACTTGTGGATCACACAAATATTAATCTGTACACAATAGTAATCTGAGTTTTGTTGCTAAATTGAAACATAATTTCTATGCATTCTTTTAAATCCACGAAGTAAAGAAACCTATTTGGATAATTAGGGTTTTTATATCGTGTATTTTTATAAATTGCAATTATCACAATTTTAGCCGACGTCACGCGAGTAATTTTATTATTGGCATATTTATTAGGTAAATTGTATGCATCAAGGTGAAGCGTGCTATTTCAAAATAGCGTGCTATCTGTTTATAACAAGAGGGAGGTTTTATAAAGGAGGCTTAGGTAATAATAAGTGCGAGAAATAATCAAAGGCAAGAGTACTTATACTAGGTATAAGTACTCTTGCCTTTAATTATTTCTATTCAAAATATTTATTATTAACTTGCGACTTCACTTACTCGTAATATTTTTCCCGTTGTTTTCCGCAGTAACTTATTAACAGACTAAATATATCCTATGTCTACGGAATACTAACTTCTTAGCGGTAAAGGAAATTAGAAACCAGTTGCCTACTTGTAAAGATTACTTCCTACCAGACACTTACACACTAAGTTGGTAAGTATTTAGTCAAGTTTAGCTACGTGTTGTTTAAATTGGATAAATAAATATAAATAATAAATAAATATTTTTGGATATTCTCACACAATGTCATCTAGCCCAAATTAAGCTAATATAAGCTTGTGTTATGGGATCTAGACGACTGATAAACATACAAATATATTTGTAAATGGTATAACAATTTATTTACAATAAGAATTACAATATACAAAATAAACATAATTATAGACTAAAAATATTTACATTACAAAATATCGTTTAAAAAATCCTCCGCGTCATTGCCGACTGGGAAGGTTCCCAGAATGCTGGCTGTGTTGCCACGTTGGATGGCGATACTTATTCTTTGGGCCAGAAAATAGCCAACCTTCTGGTCGATTAGGCGATAGGTCGATTAGAAGCATCGATTAGGCGTTTAGCAATCTCTTTATAAAGGCGGCGAGCACTCGGACCCCATGACCCCAGTGTCTCAACACCAAACGGCTCAAATATGTAATCACCTGCTAGGTTAGCATATTTACGCCGTTTAAGGCCTTCATTCATTTCTAAATACATGCATATTATACATAGCAAATACCCAAACTCCGAAACAAACATTTGTGAATCACACAAATAATTTGATTCGACCCGGAATCGAACCTGGGACCTCAGGGCCGGCAGTCGCATACTCTTACCAATGCGCCACCAAGGATAGTTACTTAACTTATTCATTATTAATGGAAATACAAAACACGATGACATTAAGTCAACATCATTATAAATCAGCAGATTGTAATTCAACTCACGAATCCTTTTCACAAGTTGTTTACTTGATAGTTACCTACCACAGCGCAGCCCTTTTTGTGTATATTAAAAATTGGGTACCTATTATAAAATTGTCCTACTCCAAATTGTTTTATGGTATTTGGCTATGAAGATCTTTCCTATTTAGATATTTTCGATTGACGTTTGAATAAGATAGATATATGTATAGAAAGATAGAAACCTCTGTATTGTACACCAACATTATAGTACAAACAAAATAAATAATGGATTACAGCAATTACAGTCATGTACAATGGGCAATTAGTGTTCGTATGATTCTTTGCATGGGTCACTGAACATTTAGTGGACATTCTTCGATCCTCTGATTCGTAAAAGACTAAAATATTCTTTGACATGAACAAAACACACGGTAGCAGCAGTGTGGACACACGTTGATGGAATGCTCATTCTCGAGTGCGAGTAGCCGTCAGGACATTATTGTCTAATTGCACTTGTGTCTGCTATAGTTAGTTACGGGACCGACTTTTCCATATTGAATCGAGCTACTGAGCTATATCCGTTCTGCACATGGTGCGTTTCATTTACATTATTATGTGTAAAGCCTTTACAATACAAAAGTTGAGAACTTTTATGTTTATTTAGTTTTAAATAATAAAACGTCCTATTTAATTAGGTACCTTGTGGGTGTCGAACCGCCTGTATTACGACTTGAGTACCCTGCGGAGGCCGCACCGCGATACGTAAGCGCCGTACAACGAGTTCAGATCAACCATCCACCACTACAGCATTTGGTAACCCTATTTAGCTTTTATCTGGTGTTAGGACGTTGTTTTGAATACTATTTGCCATTATGGTGTTGATAGATAGAAATAAAAACATTATTTTAACTAGAAAAAGTCATATAAAACAATAAGACTTCTAATGATCTAATCAATTCCAGTCTGAAGATTCAGAAGGCGAGGACAAAAGTATTAGTACCTCGAGTGGATTACCGAGCCACAGTGAAAGTGCAGAAGGTGAAGGGCCAGATGAAACTACCCGCAAATTGTTACGACGTAAAGAACAACTGGAGACTAAGAAAGCAACGCTAGAGAGACATCGACAACGGGTGAATGTACGTATCATAGATATTTACTGTGTATTTGTACTTACCAATAATGACTTCTTAAAATTACTTTACAGAGATTAAATAAGGTTTATTCTACGAAGTAACTTACCTTAACGATTGACTTATAAATTCTTTACAAAAATACACCAATTGTGTAATACTTTGAGCTTGGGCTATGCGAGCTAGACGACTGATAAGTGTATAGTAAACTGAATAGTAAACTTCGAAACAAACATTAGTGGATCACACAAATATCTGATTTGACCCAAGAATCGCAGTCCACTGCGCCACAGAGGTTGTTATAAAACATTGCGATTAACCATATTTTTATTAACCAAACTATTCTGTTAGGTTGACAATTAGCACTAATCATGAAATAGTGAAAATTATATTCTTGAGTAATTTTCATAGTTATATGTGAACACACAGGACATACTACGAGGTGGTTCTGCGGGAGACGTGGAAGTTAGACCTAGACTACTGGTGCCCGACACTAACTGCTTCATAGATCACTTAACGTTACTGCAAGCTGTCGTAGCGGCGCCGGCGCAACCATACACGTTAGCGGTACCCGTCGTTGGTCAGTATTCTATTTTATCACCATAGATAATAGGTTTTGGGTTCTTTAGTTTTAGTTGCTCCCTGCGGCGCAGGAATGTATATTACAAACGCAAATGTGTATAAATATAGTATTATAGCTATAATACAAACGAAAGTACTTATTGTTTTATAGTTAAATGTTGTAGATAACATAAACTTAGAAATAAATGAAAGATTTAATGGAATGTGTTTCTCGGTTAGAAATCAATAAACGTAAAATAATTAGATAGGATATAAATATATGTACTTGGTTTGTATTATTATAATACTCACATATACACACACTTTCTACCACGCACACACACACCACACACACACACCCACACACACACACACACACACACACACACACACACACACACACACACACACACAACACACTCGCACAACACACTCGCACACACAACACACACACACACAACACACTCGCACACACAACACACTCGCACACACAACACACTCGTACACACAACACACTCGCACACACAACACACTCGCACACACAACACACTCGCACACACAACACACTCGCACACACAACACACTCGCACACACAACACACTCGCACACACCACACACTCGCACACACCACACACACACACACACACACACACTAGTGTCCGACCGAAACGGGTTTTTACGACCGAAACCGAAACCGAATTTCGGCAACGGTCTCAGTTTCGGCCGAAACCGAAACCGAAACTTTCTTATAAGGAAGGTAGGTAAGGTTTTCAGAGAAAAATAAAGAAAATGTATTATAATCTATAAAATCTATATAAAAAGAAAGGTTCTCTATTAGATAAAATAAAATAAATCTAACTACTTTGCAATATTCCGCCACATGCAAATTACCCAACTCTCGTATTTATTCATGCACAAGTCCGCCCTCCAATCCCACTTAGGCCGAAAGAATAGAGAAATAATTTTGAAAATAGAATAAATATGAGAGTTGTGTTATCGTGCAAAAATAATAAAAAACCTCGACACGTGTTTCGCCCCCAACCAGGGGCATCATCAGGAGATGTCGATGGCTCGGCGCACGGCACTCTATCAGGTTTAATCAGTAGGTACTCAATGTATTTTAAATTATTTATTTATGTTCGTGAACTATTATGGATAAAGTTTTAAATTGAAAAACAGAAATAAAATAAGTATAAGTGTTAATTTTACACGTATAACCAGGTAGGTATCTACTCGTATAATTATAAGGGTGTCCCTTTCGTTAACATAATATGTGTAATCCTAAAATGCACAATGAATTTGGCATACTTTTTTTAGCAGCATATGTACCGTGGCATTATTATATTTAGGTCTAATATATTTATGCATAATTTTTTCTTTAAGCAAAATGGGTAGGTTAGGTTAGGTTAAAACTGTGAACATCTACGCACGAGCCGAGCGAGCGAAGCGAGCGGTGCCCCGGCAGCGGCCGGCGAGTGCCAGAAGCTACTTGCATTAATAGAAAAAAGAGATTGTTTTGTTTGATTCACAAACATTGCTAATATAAAGCTATGCTTATAAATTTTATGCTTACATATGATTATGCTAATTTTATTTATGATTAAGACAAATATGCTAGATTTGTTATGGATAAAAAAATATGCATAAATATCATTAGTCTAAATTACCATATGCCAAAATATTTTATGGTTATTTTTTTATGCAAATGGATAGTGAACCAAATATAAGTGTTAATTTGTAAAAAAAAAACAATTGTTATATTGGTACCTACTTAATAATTATTAAATTGAACGCGAAACTCTAAATCCTTAATATTATCACCACTAATGCACTATAGTAAATACCATGTACCTAACTAATGTTTGTTTACATATAGCATTGGCGAAAGAGTTAAATTAACCACTAAATGTTTAGAGTTTTATGGTAAACTTGATTCTACTATAATCCAGGTACTCCTTTGTTTTATTAAATTACTTTTCGAGGTACTCTTATATTATATCACATGATAAAACTTACTGATTTCAAAACATATCACACGAAAACTCACACCAAATAAAATGCACTGCAAACAAACAGGTTACGACATGATTACGCACGTGGACGCGGCCAAATGTCATCGTCGCTTGGATGTCATTTACCGCGCTGAACACACCCGAGCACAGCGCGGAAACTCCCGAATGCAGTTTCGGTTTCGGTCGTAGTTTCGGCAGGTTTGCTGCCGAAACCTAAACATAACCGAAACTCGTTTTTTTGCCGAAACTCGACCGTAACCGAAACCGAACATTCGGTCGGACACTAACACACACACACACACACTTACGCGCACACACATACACACACACACACACACACACACACACACTTACGCGCACACACATACACACACACACACACACACACACAAATACAGTTTTCTCGGGGATTCTTATAAATTTAGTAATATATATTCATAGCATAGGTACATTTTTTATTACTTTGGTGTCCTGTCTTAACAGTTTTAACTTATTGTTTAGTTAATTACCTAATGCCGTTTACTAATTTTTACCATACTACCATACTACCAAGGGGCGAGGACCTGGTGATCTGTAATACAGGTTTTACACCTACAACAGACACCAGCTTCTCACATACAATTATTATAGGTACTAGCTGTTGCCCGCAGCTCCGCCTGGGTGTTACTTTAGATCTACATAACTTTTTTATTTATGAAGCGATTGAAAACCAAACCGCAAATTTAAATCGGTTAAGCCGTTTCTGAGGTTAGCGTGTTCAAACATTCAGACAAACAGACAAAAGTTCTAAAAACCATTGTTTTGGGTTTTATTGCGTTCATAAAGCCCTACAACAGTTTAACTATTATATCATCTATTATATTCTCTATTATTTACAACGTATGTAAATTTAGTTATTTAGGTACTATGTATATAAACTACTTAAATAAAAAGAACACGCCAAAAGAATTATTGAAAAAAAAAACTACAATATCATGTAGTACTTAGAATAGTACCTAAATTTTTAGAGAAATTGCAAAACAAAATACACTCGTAATAATGAGAGTTCGCAAACAACAGTTCCGTAAGGAGCCGACCACGCGTCTGAGCCGCGCGGTATGGCACCTCGTAGACCACCTACCTAACAGGCGACGGCCGGCAGTCAACTCACGCATGCGCAGTGCGCACTCCAACGTCATCGCCTGCCTTCAAAATAGTGTACTTTTTGACTAAATCTATAATATCTCTTAAGATATTCGTTGAAATCAAATGATGTAAAGGACTAATTTGTTCTAAATTAAATTCTTATGACGTATAGCGTATATGTTTGGATAAGGATTAATATCGTAAGCATAAAAATAGCTTCGCAAACCATGAATTGTTTTGAATCAATTTTGATTGCTATAAATTACGTTAACCCTAAGAGGTAGATATATGCCATCGCGGACTTTTTTATATAACTTTTTAAGGCAAATAAATTCTTAGTACACAATTTTAACGTTACTTTAACCATTTAAGCAGCGTACGCCACGGAAGCTCCCAGAAGAAATAATTTTCCCCCGTTTTTGTAACATATATCATTGCTGCTCCGCTCCTACTCGTCGTAGCGTAATGTTATGTAGCCTATAGCCATCCTGGATAAATGTATTACATAACTTAAAAATATTTTTTCTAATCGGACCAGTACTTTCTGAGATTAGCGCGTTCAACCAAACAAACAAACTCTTCAGCTTTATAATATTAGTATAGATTTATACATCAAATCATGTATTCCTATTTTTTTTGCTATTTGATTGTATTGCGAGGAGATAATAAAGATAATTTGATTTGAAAAAAAAAAAAATTAAAAAATAAAATATGTAAACCTCTTTTATGACGCTCTTTTGTTCCATAGTATATTGACATAAATAATTTTAGTTCGCTCGGACTGCAGAGACTCTATTAAGTGGTATGTAACATCTGTCCTGACTGTAGAAATATTGGTTTGAATTACAAAGAGGTTATGAATTTTCTGTAGTGCCCGGTAACGGCAATAGGCTTGCTCTCTATTATGTGGGACCAACAAAATTACTGGCAAATTGTGGGTGTGTAATGCACCTCTGCCTACCCCTTCAGTGTGATGTATGTCTGTTCAATTTAGTAACTACTAGAATTTAGCTCTTTGCGCGATAGTTTTCTCCCCTCCACTCTACTCAGTCCCCCTTTTGTGCCGACATTGGACCCATGTGTAACCGGGGCGGGGCGTTATTATAAAAAAAATATACATTTAACCTTCCTCTTCATTCTCTCCATTACGGAAAACTGCTTTAGAATCCGTTGTGTAGATTAAAAGATCTAAGGGGACAGACAACGGACGCGATTTCTACTATGCGATTTATACTATCCGACTAATATTATAAACGCGAAAGTTTGTGAGTATGTAAGTATGTAAGTATGTAAGTATGTAAGTATGTGTGTATGTATGTATGGATGGATGGATGTTTGTTACTCTTTCACGTAAAAACTACTGAATGGATTTTAATGAAACTCTACAATAATATAGCTTATACATCAGAATAACACATAGGCTACAATTTATAAAGATATTGTGTGAATTGTTCAAAATATGACGAGGCGCGACGGGAAGGGGAAAAAATCCAAATTACCACGCGGATGAAGTCGCGGGCGTCCACTAGTGTAATATAAGGAAATTATATTTAGCCCACGATAAAAATTTCAGGTTTTATAAAATAACGTATGTCAACTCCATAGTAACTTATCGTTCTTACTGATAAAAAAGTTATCCGTACTTTTTAGCAATTGCTGTCGTCACGAAGTGGTTATTGTGACAAGGTTCCATCCCACTGTCGTGCGCGGCTTGTTACTCTGAGAAATTCGCAGCTTTTATAAAATATGTCTGCGTCGTGGGCTCTTACATTATAAATACACTACATTTCCAAAATAATGTAATGCCATCTTCTTATAATCTATCCCAGTAATGTCGGAGCTGGAAGGGCTAAGCCGCTGCTCGCGAGTAGGCGGCTCGGCCCGGGCTGCTTTGACCTGGCTGACAGAGGGCGCAGGCTCAGGTATACGCGCTGCTACGTCACGCGGCACGCTGCTGACGTCACGCGCCTTCACCGCCGAGAGTGACGTCACCGCCGGCACCAACGACGACCGCGTGCTCGCCACCGCGCTTAACCTGCACAACAACTTGGCTGCTGATGCCGGTTAGTACTTTATTGATTTACTATGAGTTTTATGGGTACTGACATTTGCAGAGAAGTACCTACTCGACATGTGGGTCAGCGATCATCTATCTTTTTGCAGTTTGTATAGTAGTTCCTACCGTCTGTTAGTTTGTTTCAGCATCACGTGAAAGCTGTTTTGATCATATAACGATATGTGTTACTATATTTTAAAGTCCAGGAGATATGTCTACTTTTTAATTGTTTTGGGTCGCTATAGTGACGCCGCCCGCTTGATGGAAAGCCGAGGCGGCGGCGGCGTCTAGAGATTGGGGGCCACTTTCATAGCAGCTCAAAGTACTATCGGAAGTGGCTTTCAAGTTGGCGGCAGGACGTTCCTGGTATCGATGTTTCTACATAGAAACGATATTTTGAATTGCAGATAGTCGAGGAGACGACGGCCGAGAGTCTGCAGTACCGCGACGTGTACGCGAGGTAGTGCTGCTGACGGACGACCGCAACTTGCGAGTGAAGGCGCTAGCGGCTGAACTGCCCACACGCGACCTGCCCTCCTTCGTACGATGGGCCGGACTATCACCTGATGCCGCGGTAAATTAACATACACGTTATAAGCCGCGCAAGATGACAATGGGATTGGCGGCCATGTTGGTTACGTCATAGTAACGTAAATTAACCTACAATACTGTTTTGTTATCCGTACTTTGCAGCAATTGATGACGGAGTCACAAGGTTGATTGTGACAAGAGTGGGTGCCTGCCGTTTTGCCGAAAAGATTTTGATAAAATTTCATTACCCAAACAAATTTTAGCAACCTTTTTTTAAACCATTGCAATAGTTCGAATGATTTTAGTACGCATATTTTTATTTGATCAAATTTTTACTTGGCAAAATATTACTAATTATAATGTCATTATGGCATTTGGTCTAACTACAGAACTTCGATATCGCCCATGGGTTGTGAAGGTCAGATGGCAGTCGCTTCACGGAAAAATATCGAAGTTCAGCCGAATCGCAGTTAGACTGGAAAGCCGACCCCAACTGAGTTGGGAAAAGGCTCGGTGAATGATGATATGGCATTTGGTCTTTAATCAAATGATTTATTACAGCAAACAATCTTCAGACAATAAACGTTTGGTGAAATGATTTGTTAAGACAAAAAATATTAATTGTAATTTGTTTTTAGTAGGTTACTTGGAACTCAAATATTTACATTAGGTTTTCTTCTTTAAACAAAATGGGTAGATTAGGTTAGGTTAAAACTGTGACCTCATACGCACAAGCCGAGCGAGCGAAGCGAGCGGTGCCGCGGCAGCGGCCAGCGAGTGTCAGAAACGATTTGCATTAATAGAAAAAGAGATTGTTTTTAGTAGGTTACCCGGAACTGAACTATTTAGATTAGGTTAATTTCTTCTTTAAACAAAATGGGTAGGTTAGGTTAGGTTAAAACTGTGACCTCCTACGCACGAGCCGAGCGAGCGAAGCGTGCGGTCCCGCGGCAGCGGCCGGCGAGTGCCAGAAACGATGATTTTGCGTAAAAACTGTTATTCCAACTGAAATATTTGACTAAATAAAAAATGTTAAAAGTACTAGTTGGTAAACAAGTTGTAGTTCAAACGTTCATTTCCCAAACATTAGGTTTGCGTTACAATTTTTTGTGAATAGATTTTTTGCTAAGTAATAATTTGGCAAATTAAATTACGTGAATTTTTTTTTGGGAAGTAAACATTTGTCAAATTCCTTTCGGTCAAACAAGGGAGACCCGAGAAGAGTCTATCCCACTCACATCGTGCGCGGCTTATACATTTTAGACAGACACAAATGACGTCTTTATCCCCGAAAGGGTAGACAGAAGCTCTTATTAACGCTTACGTTTTGCTGATCCGTTAGCCCTCACATAATATGTGGCGACCTTATTACCGTTTCCGGGGAGTATATTTGCCAGAGGCTCGTCCGTTAGTGAGCAGGTGCACCGCGTGCAGGTGAGCATGACTTGGGCCCTGGAGACGTTGGTAGGGCCGCTTATCACTTACGAGTGAAGGTTCTAGAGACTGGACTGCCCACGCACGACCTACCCTGGTTCGTACAATTACCTGATGCCGCGGTAATAGACATCATGTTACGTTTTATTATGATTGAACACTAGCTTTATGATCCCAACCTATTTGGACTTGTATTTACCGACTTCGTTAACGTAACTGTACACTTGAAGTACGATTGACGATACTACTAATGTCGGCACATTTGCGTTCTAATGTTTCAGTACATATCAGTTCTAAACATAAAGATCCTTGTGACAGTAATAGTTAATTAGCCATATTTACCATATTGGAACGATTTCTTTCTCATGATAAGTACATATTAAGTAATAATAACAAGTTATCAAATTGAGTAAAATGATATACATTTAATGGTAAGTAAGATATTAAAAACATATTAAAATTATAATAGCATTATTTTTCGCAGAGTTAAAAAAGACAACAAAACGTCGACAATAGGCTTGTGTCCTAAATTTCAAAAATTGATTGAATAAGTAGTTTTGAATCTATATAGTCACAAAAATGTATTATTTTGATTTAAAACTCATTTACATAGTTTATTTTGCGATCTAAAGAATGTATTTAAAATGGTAACGAAAACGCTCCAATCTGTCATGGCGCCTTGGGTGATGTCACACGTTGCGAAATAATCAAAATGTGTTTGACGAAGCTATCCTGACCAAAAAACGAACGAAGTTCGCTGCAGCGATTAAGCCATAAATTTGTCGTCTAATCGTAATATAAATATTCAAGCGCAAGATCGCTTATTAGTTATAGTTTTTTCACGACCAAAAGGTCAAAAGCGCCGTGAATATCATGGCGCTTACGCGTTTCCTTCAACGTATTCCAAGAACATGTCACTTGTAAGGATTATACACTATAGACTGGACACGCATAGGTTTTTACCTACGACGGAACGGAGATTGTATATGGGTCAGGGGGTGAGAGGATGTTTGTGCAAATACATGTTACCATTTTTCTCCAAAACTACTGGTCGGATTTTGATGCAGTTTTTAGTTATGGGTTCAGGTTTGATTGGTGCATGTTCTTAGATAAATGTTACGATGACAACTCAACAGGGGGCGCTGCAGCGAACATTATTTGTGAAAAGCAATGTTGCCAATTTTCTCAAAAACTAGTAGTCCGATTTTGATGCAGTTTTCAGTTATGGGTTTGAGTTAGATTGGTACAGGTTTCTAGATAGATGTTAGGGTGACAACTCATCAGGGCGCGCTACAGCTAACATTATTTGTGATGAAAATCAATTTTGATGCGGCTTTTTTTAGGAATGGATTTGTAGTTGATTAGTGAGGGTTCTTATATAGATGTAACGACAGCAACTTACTAGAAGGCTTACTAGAAGGCTTACTAGAAGAAGTTTAAAATAAAATAAAATTAAAAATTTTGAAAAAACCTACGACAATTAAAAAGCAATTGAAAAAAGGATAAAATAATTTAAAAACCTCCAAAAAGTTAAAAATAAATTTTGTTGGTTAGCCCTTTAACTTTGATATAGGTGCCTAGCAATATTTTGATTCAAGTGTTGTCTTGAAATGCACATCGAAATAATGCGCCAAAACTGCGTTTTGTTCAATCTACTTATGTTAGATTTATAACAATTTAACTTTAAAATTTACAAAAAGTCGTAAATTAATAAAAACGTACGAACAATTAAATTACACAGACACAACTTGAACAAGAAGTCAGCTCTTCATATATACTTACCCTATGGTGTGAGAGCCCAACGTGTGACGTCATATTTTCTGATTGGTGTTTGATGTCACGTGACTGAATGCCTAATTTATCCAAACTTATTTTCTAAAAATAATAGTAATCTTTATTCTGTCTACTAATTTATATTACTTTTTGTTGTCTATTTATTGGAAATAGTCATAAGAAACATACACCAATCCGATTTATTCTTAGTGGACACAAGCCTATTGTTTCGCCTCTAAACGAGGCATTATCAAGACTGTCTCAAAGAGAACAGCCGCTGCTGTTCTCTTTGAAAACGTTTTGTTGTCTTTTTTAACTCTGCGAAAAATAATGCTATTATAATTTTAATAAGTTTTTAACATCTTACTTACCATTACTTTGTCATGGATTTTCGCCAGGTAACGCCTGTTTCTATCCAATATTTGATAATCATTTTCTTAAATGCCGCGATCTTTTATTACCGGGCTTCCCGGGTACGCCCTGTATAAGTCTAGGGCGCTAAAATAAGATAATAACTATCTGTATAGCAGTTGTCTTAATATGTGTTTAATTTCGATTGCCTTATAATAATTTTTCAAGATACGAGTATACAATGTACATTTTTAAAACGTTACGAATATTATTAAGTTATATTATTTCACTTGCAACAGTAAAGATAGTGTTTGTTACAGAACACGCAGCAGGCCAGCAGCAGCACGGAGCAGCGCAACTGAAGGAGTTAGCCGAGGAGGTCGCGCGCGCCGCACTGACTGCACTCACATACTGATCTATTACTAAATATTAGATAACGTGAGAGCGAGGTGACTTAATATTGCAAGAATTATAGTGCTTATTTAACATAAAACGGCGTCCACATTCGGGTAGATACGCTTGTTCCCGTGCCCGATGTGGACGCGCCTCATTATAGTGTAGGAATTGAATAGATTAAGTAAAATTAACACACCAATAGATGGTTAAAATATATTAAATAGATTTTGTTAAGGGCTCTTGGATTCCACCTCTAGTGTTCCTGGGCTGCGTTTTACTTTTTACGTCTTTTCGGTTTCTATTTGTAGGATTAGATAAATCGAAAATTCAGTGTTGCTGAGCTATTATTTTTATTTACTTACTTTTTTTTTTGTAATACGGCAACTATATTTTTTATTTTTTTTTCTAATTAGAGTAATAGTAATGAAATGTTAAGTAACTATCATGTTAGTAATATAACGACCGACATCAATTTTAAACGTATAATGGACGAATGAATTGTTGCACTTTTGCACATCACTGATTTTAAAAACAATGATTTTAATCGATTATAAGTACATAAAAATAGGGTTTTGCATGTTTGCATCGAAATTTCACGTGCCATTCATTGCTTATATAATATCACGACTCGAAGTTGTTTAGCTTTTCAATACCACCGTATAACAAGTTAAGACGAAGTACATCTCCGATTGTAAAACAATATGCATTATGCCTTAAGCTATGTTGTATTAATGCAACCTATTGTTTAATACTCTTTGTATTTCGATAGAGCAACTGCATCATGATAATTTTTATATATTTACAAAGTAGTACAAAATGTTAAAATTGCAAGAACGCTTCATGTTTTTTCATCATGTTTTATTAGATTTATATAGCATAGGTAACACGTACACAGATATTTCATCACTTTTATATATATTATATCAATAAAATATTTAATGGAATTGTTTCAAATTGTTATTCAACTTAAATAAGTTAAATGAATTACATTACGCTTATTGCGGGATCCAGTTTATTGATTAATCTAAATTTTAATGAAATATTAAATACACATTAGAAAATAAATACAAGTTAAAAGATACAAATCTTAATCGGTACATTATATAAAGAGCAAGTTATAATTTTACATGTAAATGAATATTAAAATGTATTATGTATAAACAGATTTATATTGACAATTATATTGTTAACAACTTCTATTGTAGCAAAGGTTTTCATTTTTGAAACATTTGACGCTGTTACTTTTGTCTTGATCATGACGTTTTAATTAAACATTGAATTACTTCAACACCATGTGTTTTATATTGCAATCACTGTCCCGGCCAACTTATTTACCGCCTCGAATTAATATAAAACCAGCCAAGTGCGAGTCGGACTCGCGCACAAAGGGTTCCGTACCAAAACAGCAAAAAAAAACCTGTGTTGTATGTGAGCCTCCTTAAATATTTATTTATTCTGTTTTGTAGTATTTGTTGTCAAAGAGGCAACAGAAATACATCATCTGTTAAAGTTTTCAGTTAAAGGGGCTATTACAGGTTGTATGGAACCTTATTCTGTGCCACTATCACAGTTATATTAACGGTAGGCAGTGCGTAACTTTACAGTTACGTTTAGACACAACAGGGGGCTCTGTTACCAAGAGCGGTGCGCTAACTATACTACTCTCTAGGAAACCGACCCATTTTAATTACCTACATAGACCTTGCATAGACCTACATCAACATTCTAGTTCAAGGGCTGCTCTATGATGACGCCGCTATCCTAAAAAACCAAAGCTTAACCACAGAAAACATTGCAAAATTGAGACATTGACCTTAGAATCATAACTTGAAAAGAATTTAATTGGAGGGGCTAATGGAATGGGACGATCAGAATTACAGTTATCGAAACAAAAACACTTAAAATATTTTTCAAAACAATTTTTTAACGATATTTTTTTGCCGAAGATCCTGTTAAATTTATGCAAATATGAAATAGATTCATAATTTGATAACCATTAGCGACAAGATCAATTAGTAAGGAAATGAATAAAAATAACTGCACAAAGTGAGGTCGATTGCCTCTACATAAGAATTAAAATATTTATCTGTGCCTCTACCAATCAATGCACTGACCTTGCCAAGCAAAGTAAACATATGGGCTTTAACCGGATTCAAATCTTACTTCTGTAATCAGTAGGGATACCACATCGGTAATCAACTAAGTATACCCACTCATAGAGATTCCAAATACTGTCATAAGTTAGTTGACTGAGGGAGCGAAGCGACCGAAGGCACCGTTTCAACTGGCAGACTGGGGAGAATTTCTTTCGTCTGTACCCATCTACAGGTTCTGTCAGATCATGTTTGAGGCCGTATTTATCAACCGATTTGCATGAAACTTTACACACACACACTCCTTGCTTACAATGAATAACATTTGAATGATATTTTTTGGATTGGATGATAAATGAAAGAGTAAAAAAGAAAATTGAAGAAGAAATTTGGAAAACACATCACGAAAGCTGCCATGTTCCATAATATTTGTGAAATTATCTCAAAAGTCATGCAAATAAATACAATTTAAGAATAAACAAAGCCGCTCCCTAAGTCTACGGTTCACAGAACCACTAGTTATAGTAAGTACCTACTTCCCCATTCTGTGGATATAGGTACAGTCAGCTTCATAATGTACCTACAATGACAGATACATATTCCGGTAGATTTGTGCAACATAAACTTGCACACTCTTATGGCATATGTATGTTGATAATTTCAGGAGATATCTGTTCACTTATAATATAATTATTATATCATAACATAGTATAAATCAAAGTCGCAACGGATTTTGAGGCGTTTTTCACCAGTAGTTCTCGAGGAAGGTTTTAGTATAAATATAATTTGAGAAGCAGGCGAAGCCACGGGCGTCATCTAGTACTTAATAAATACATATTTTTGGATATTATCATAAGAGTATATGAAACTGATTGTACCAAAAGGGGTTACTCGAATATTTTTATTCAAAACTAGCGGACACCCGCGCAGATAGTCACACAAAGTCTTTGTGTGTCTTTATGGAGAACCTTTAGAAAATAAGTTAACTTCAATTATTTTTTTACAACTTTAAATCTTCTGGCACGAGTTAGTGCCCACCTGAATAGTCTGACAGTTGAAGAATATTATTTTAGTCCTATAATACATATAATTATATAAAAATCAGCCTTTAGAAAATAACTTAACCTATCCTCATTTTCGAGCAACTTTGTCCCCGGATTCTAAGGTACAAATTGTATCCGTTAGAATGTAAGTTACGTCTGGCATGCCTGGGCTCTTACTATATTAGAAAATAAATTAACTTCGCCTCATTTCGTGCAACTTTATCACCGGATATCTGGTAATCGGCTCCACTTCCAGTTAAGCGAGTGTGAGGGCCTTCCAGGTACATATGAGTCCTACCTGAGGCCTAAATTTTATCCTTTAGAACGTAAGTTACGCCTGGCTGGGCTCTTGGTCCAAATATTGCATTATCTATACAACAAGGGCAAGGGATCAAATATATTCGTTGCTCTATGGTACAACCTGTTAAAGTAGAAAAAAAATTAATGTTAAATATTTGATTGGAAAAAAGTGACATTTACCTATTGCCAAGCTGGAGCAGCTGCTTTTAAATTTTGGTCCGAGTATACCATTATATTTAGTTATTATATAGAAGCAATATTCAGGATTAAATAACAACAAAAAGAATATATAAAACCCAAGAATGTGTTTTATATCTTTTTAGGGTTCCGTACCCAAAACGGGAACCGTATTACTAAGACTCCGCTGTCCTTCCGTCTAGAGTCACCAGGCTGTATCTCATGAACCGTGATAGTTAGAAAGTTGAAATTTTCACAGATTACACAGATAATTCTGACTAAAAACAAAATATCATCAATATTTGGGGGACTCCCAAACAACAAACGCATTTTTTTTCCTTTTGTGCGCGAGTCCGAATCGCACTTGGCCAGTTTTTAAAATATCTAAATTAAATATGTTATTGTCATAGTAATGTTGTAAGTGTAGGTGTAGATTTTCCTTATTTATTCATTTAATAAGTAGATATTGTGTATAATGTGGTATAATGTGTACAATGTACTTACCTACCTACCTAATTGTTGAAATTATTGACTGAGAGAGCGAAGCGACCGAAGTCTCCGTTTCAACTTGCAGACTGGGGAGAATTTCTTTCGTCTGTACCTCTACATCTACGGGTTCTGTCAGTTCATGTTTGCGGCCGTATTTAATCTACCGATTTTCATGAAACTTTACACACACATTCCTTGCTTACAATGAATAACATGTGAATGATATTTTTTGGATTGGATGAAAAATTAAAGAGTAATAAAAAAACTTCGGGAGCTTTGTTTAGAAAAATAAATTTTCTAAACAAAGCTCCCGAAGTCTACGGTCTGTCAAGAATGCAATCCGTAACCATAGCAACCCATATAAATGAAATTCATGCAAATAAATACAATTTAACTACAATTTAGCAGAAGCGCAGGTCGTATACCTCGGCACGCTATTCTAAACGACATAATACGTAGGGCTCTTTCCACCGCAGGTCTTCTGGCCGTACGTGAACCAAGGTGATTACATATTTGAGCCGTTTGGGGTTGAGACACTGGGGTCATGGGGTCCGAGTGCTCGCCGCCTTTATAGAGACATTGCTAAACGCCTAATCGATGCTTCTCAGGACCAGAAGGCTGGCTATTTTCTGGCCCAAAGGATAAGTATCGCCATCCACCGTGGCAACACAGCCAGCATTCTGGGAACCATCCCAGTCGGCAATGACGCGGAGGATTTTTTAAACGATATTTTGTATGTAAATATTTTTAGTATATAATTATGTGTACAACTTCAAAATTTAAGACTAAAACAAAGCCGCTCCCGAAGTCTACGGTTCACAGAACCACTAGTAATAAAAATTTCAAGATCGACACCGAAAAGATTTTAATTAGATTAGCAAAGAAAAGGAATCTAGGTACCTATACCTGAAGATAGAAGTAAGTACGAGTATGTACCTACTTCAATACGAATATTCCTTTTTCTTACTCTTAGTAGGCTTAATACTGGAAATCTGTTATTTAATTATGAATGCAAAATTCACCTTCATTATTAATAGAGACCTCTAGCGTTGCTTTTAGCAACATGCATTTTTAGTGTTCCGTACTCAAAGCGTAAAACGGGAATCCTATTACTGAGATTTCGCTGTCCGTCCGTCCGTCCGTCTGTCTTGGGCTGTATCTGTATCTTATGAACCGTGATAGTTAGAAAGTTGAAATTTTCATAGATGATGTATTTCTATTGCCTCTGTAACAACAAATACTAAAAAACAGAATATAGTAAATACTAGGTATGCAATGCATGCTACTAATTGCAAATGTTGAACGGCGCAAATTTTCTTAATTTTTTTTTATGCTCTATTTTCATGATTTCAGAGATATGCACTCCCGGATATGATGTCGACCAGCATGCCAAATTTGGTTAAAATCGGTCGAGCCGTTTCGGAGGAGTTGGCACACAAACGATTTACACTTGTCGTCTAAGATAGAGCTTCGCTTCGCTCCGCTCAATTAAAGGGGGCTCCCATACAACAAACGTGATTTTTTTTAAACGTTTTGGTACGGAACCCTTTGTGCGCGAGTCCTACTCGCACTTGCCCGGTTTTTTACTTTTGTTAAGTATGTACGAGTAGTATGTACAACTTATATAACGGGTATATACCCATTATATAAGTGGAAGTATTGTGATCGTACGGAGAGCTACAGCCTAAACCAGTCAACCGATTTCGCTCAAATTTAGCACGAACTTGTATCATAAGTAGGAGGTAATAGTGGGAGAGCTGACGGGGAACACACACAACGAGCTTTCCACCGACATGGATCGTCGTGCACGCAGCGCAAACGCTGCGTTCTCCGTCTTGGTCTGGAGTTTGTCGTGATTTTGCACCGTTGTTCGCGCGCTCGAAGGACGCGCGTAGCCCTGCCTATTCATTATAATGAAAGGGCGAATAAGTAGGTACCTACCTACCTTGACTGTTTTCACCAATATGGTTTCATCTTTAGGTACTCCAAGCCGCGTAAACCTTTATAACTATTTAAATAATCATTATCATCATTCACCGAGCCTTTTCTCAACGCAGTTGGGGTTGGCTTTCCAGTCTAACTGCGATTCGGCTGAACTTCGAGGCCATGGGCGATATCGAAGTTCTGTAGTTAGACCGGTCGGATTTTTTATTTAGGGCTCCAACTACCCCTAAAGACTACCATAGATGTTCGTACGACAACCGGGACAGAGGCTTAACGTGCTCTCCGAGGTACGGTGGGGTCTCAGTGTCTTAAGAGATGGTCACCCATCCTAAGACCGGCCTGACCGGTTGTTGCTTAACCTTTGCAATGTGTTAACATTGTCGGTAACCACTAGACCACGAACTATTTAAATAGTCATCGATGAAAATTAACACATGAGAACTACTTCGTCAATTGATAATATATTATGATCCGTGAGAATTTAGAACGAAAAATCTATTTCACGAAAGCTCGAAACTGCTCGGCCGACGGACGACGATCAGCGTCTACACGTTTACTGCTACGCTGGTGATTGCTACGCGCGTACGGCTGCACCTGCATAGACATACTTAGTTACGCAACCGTTTAGAACCTGGGCGCCACTGAAAATACCTTCTGGGGTCACCGGAGACGCCCGCAACAATGGACATGAGAGCGGCCGCGATCTCGCGGAAATAAAAAAAAACCGTTTATAACCATTTTTTTTTGTTTTGTTCATTGCCGGGCGTCTCTGGTACGCACCAGGAGGTATTTCTAGTGGGGCTCGGTGTACCGTTTCGAGCCCTTATGAAAGGTAGGCACAAATATATTTATTTCCAATTTTATTATGTTCACGATTGTGTTTTTTAGCAACCAGTTTTATTTGACTAGATAGCAGGTAAGCTAGGTATCTGTAAAAATTAAATTGTATTATTATTTTATGTACTAAGGGTCAGTGTAAGTAAGACTGAGAGAAAGTCAGCGCAATTATGGAGTAACTGAATGAAAACTTTTAATCACAATAGAATGTATGAAGGCTTTTAAGCTTTTTTAGCCTTTTTTAGCTGGTTTTTTACTTTTGTAAAGTATGTACGAGTAGTATGTACAACTTATATAATGGGTATATACCCATTATATAAGTGGAAGTATTGTGATCGTACGGAGAGCTACAGCCTAAACCAGTCAACCGATTTCGCTCATATTTAGCACGAACTTGTATCATAAGTAGGAGGTAATAGTGGGAGAGCTGACGGGGAACACACACAACGGACTCGGCGTACCGTTTCGAGCCCTTATGAAAGGTAGGCACAAATATATTTATTTCCAATTTTATTATGTTCACGATTGTGTTTTTTAGCAACCAGTTTTATTTGACTAGATAGCAGGTAAGCTAGGTATCTGTAAAAATTAAATTGTATTATTATTTTATGTACTAAGGGTCGGTGTAAGTAAGACTGAGAGAAAGTCAGCGCAATTATGCAGTAACTGAATGAAAACTTTTAATCACGATAGAATGTATGAAGGCTTTTAAGCTCATATTATTCTTGTACAATGTAATAAACAGTAAAACTATGTTTTACTAGTGAGAAATTCCGATGTTAAGACTTGAGCAATGGGAATTGGCAATGTTCCGAGGCGAGGCTATGCGCGCACCGATGTGGAGGTTGTAAAAGCACCGTTATACTTATTTACCGTGCACATCTTGCTTTAGGCGCTGTATTTTAAATACTTATACCTAAGATAACGTACGTCGTCGCTTTAACGTTAATTGATGATTCACATACTCCTTTCTTATTTAACATCGTCTATACGTTACGTACAATTTTCAAACAAAATCGTAATAGAGGATGTTTGAGTAAATAGTTATGCTTATTTATTTAATTGATCGCAGTCGTTGGGCAAATTACCTAAGTATGTACGTACCTAAGTACATTTATATATTGACCCCTAGGACCCATAGGACCCCTAGACAATTAATTAGTTGTACGTACCTATTTTTATTAGGTAGATACTTGTGTAAGGTACCTATAGCTAGGTATAACTTCAGGTTCCTGCCGGTAGGTAGTCGTTGTCTAGATAAAACATACTAGGTATTCGTCATAATTCCTATAATCATTAGTATTTATTTGATGGAAATCGTGTACAATTAGTAGATCTTACTTGTGAAGAGTTCGAGCTCTAAATTATAGGACTATTACATAAATGAAACATACCACTTACGATAAATATATAATTATAATGTTGTTCATATAAAATTTGATTTGTAGAACCTTATAATTATGTGCTAAATTATGACTAAAACATGACACGCACGTACCTATAAGTTGTAGGTCAGTAGTTATGTTTAGATATACTTAGGTAGGTTATCAGGATATAGGATACCTACTTGTTACCTTATTATAGGTTTGTAGTTAATAGTGTATAGCTATTATAAAGTACGAGTATCGACCAAAGGCCTCAATCATACTCAAAATATCGAGACACAACCAAGGTTATTTAAAATATGAATAAAAGCGCTAGTCCTAGTGGTGGACCACCGGCCGTTTCCTTTCTAGGGGCCGTCTATCACAGTTTATACTAGTTTGAGGTAGACGCTATCTATCGTATAGATCATATAAATGGCGCCTCTGTAGCAATACTCTGAATCGCGCTATCCATACTGTAATTATATCATTATAACCATTGTCAGTGGGCATGTAGGATTAATGCAAATTTTGAAAGTTATTGTGCATGATGTCCCACTGGAAAGGGAACAGCCGGTGGTTCAAGTCCACCCCAAAGACTATCGTTTTAGGATTCATGTTATAATATAGTCATTTGAAATAAAATGACTATATTTTATAAGCAACTAGTGGTCCCGGCGAACTTCGTACCGCCTGAAATTTTGCTTATGAACCTTCCTTGAACCTCCACGAATATTTTAAGAACCAAATTAGCCAAATCGGTCCAGCCGTTCACGCGTGATGTCGTGACCAAGGGAAATAGGGATTCATTTTTATATATAGAGATGAAGTATGCTACCTCGGTATGACTACCTCGGTGGCACAATGGTACTATATACGGACTGCCAGACTCGAGGTCTCGGGTTCGATTCCCGGGTCTGGTGGATAATGTATAATTCTCTTTAGAATTTTACCCAGATAATTATCCCAGAGTCTGGAACTTGTGCCCGGTAAATGGCAATAGGCTCGCCCCCTATTACATGGGACCTAACATAGCTGGCGAGATGTGGGAGTGTTTGCACACCTCTGCCTACCCATTCGGGGAAAAAGGCGTGATGCTATAATATATGAAGTATGCTAACTTTTTTTTCATATAATTTTACAACATGAATACCAAAAACTATAGTCTTGGTCTGGACTCGAACCAGCGACTGTTCCCTTCCCAGGAGCAGCGTTCTACCACCGATTGACCAAGACACCACTCGAAATAAAATATTAGCAAGCTTCCAATTTTGCTAAAAAACACAATTCGTATTCACAACCAAGGTGTATAAAAGACAAACACAGACACAATTATCTCGAAAGGTGTAGATGTGTACAGAGGCGCTTACACCACATTGCGCCAATTCTTTAACCACCACGTAGGTGGCGAACCTATTGCCGTTTACGTGGAGTAAAAAATATTTGCCAGACCAGACCGTTTGTCAGTAGGTGTACCGCGTGATAGTGAGGATGGCTTGAGGCCTGGAGGTGTTATGTATCATTAATATTGTCACATTTACGTGCGTTGAACACTACCAACCAAATCAATGATAGGACGGCTATACGTAGGTCACACTATAAGTTTTGAGTAACTTAAAAAAACAACATATTAGAACAAAATATTATGTTTATTGCTTTTCAAAATACTTACTCTCCTTTACATTTTAAACATTTTTTCATGCGATCGAACCATTTTTAAAAACAGGAGGACCACTGATTTGAAGGCATGTTTTCTACGTGCTGATTGAACGCTATCACTGCCTCTTCGAAGTTGGTAAATGTGAAACCTCTCATCAAATCTTTGATTTTGGGGAAAATACAGAAATCACAGGGTGCTAGGTCGGGGCTATGCGCAGGATGGGTGACGAGTTGTACTTTTACGAAAATGACTTTGTTTTGTTGGCCGTGTGTGAAGAAGCGTTGTCATGATGTAGGAGAACGCGGCTTTTGGGTCGTCTTTCGCGAACTTTTTCTAACACCCTGGGTAAAGAAACGGTAGAATACCACTCGGCATTAACACTCTTTTGATCTTCAAGTAGAATTGTACAGATGGGACCCGTAGCTGAGAAAAAAAAACGCGATCATTTTTTTACCAACGTTTCTCGCCTGCCTCACTTTTGTTGGCTTGTTCTCATTTTTAAACACCCATTCACAAGATTGCTGTTTTTTTTCGGGTTCAAAACAATACATCCACGTTTCGTCTCCTGTGACAATGTCATAAACAGCATTAGAATGTCCGTGTTCGTACTTCAGTAGCATCTGTGAGCACCATTCCACGCGAGCCCGCTTCTGCTCCGCTGTCAGTTCATGAGGGATCCAACGACAACAAAGTTTCCGAACTTTCAATTCTTCGTGTAAAATTTTCTGGATTTGACTCATACCAATCCCCAATAGTCCTCGAATTGTCTCATAGGTAATCCGCGGGTTTTCTTCAATTAACCGTATAACAGTAGCCACATTATTTTTGTTGACGGCAGTTGAAGGCCGCCCTTCACGAAATTCGTCATGTAAAGAAACTCGACCTCTCAAATTCAGCAAACCATCGCCTGTGCTCCAACAAGGTGCTTCTCTCCCAAAAGCATTTTGAAGACGAGGGGCACAGTCTTGCGGAGAGAGAGAGAACTTTTAAAATAAAAAATCATCGCTCTAAAATCTTTTCGACTTAATTCCATTTTCGTTGCATAGGTATGTACGTAGAACTTTGATGTGTGATAAAAAACAATTGACAAATGATTTCCCGCCAATTGTTTTTTTTTATTACTAAGAAGGTAGCAACGTTTAAAAAAATATGACATTCGAAATTCAAATAGTTCCGATTAGCTAGAAGTGCAAAACTTTTAGTGTGCCCCGCCCCATGTAATATTGTAATTTGGTCCTGTCACTTGGTTGGTGCGGTGTGGTATGGTATGTATCAGAGACTTGGGATGCCGCTCGCTTCGCCCTCTTAATATGCCAACAGAGCCTGGGAAAGAGAAGTCCAGAGTAGTCATCATCATTCGAACATTGCCTATGAGTAATAAAGATAGACGATGACATACTTTTATACGAGTATATGTGTGTCAGTGTCAGTGGACAAGAATTTTCCGAAGTTTTCCAAATTGCAAAAATAGCGTAAAATAGGAGACTATCCTTTTACGATAGGGCTTGACAACCGACTGTCATACTGAACTTCGAAGTTTGAAATACCGATGTACTGTATTCATAAAGTTCATGAGTACGAATAACCTTAGTATGAAAGTATGCTATGACGAACAACCTTATTAAGAATGTTTACTATCGCGATGCACGGAACTTCGAAAATTTGCTTTGACGAATAACGTTAATGAGAATGATTACTAATGCGATGCAGGGAACTTCGAATGTATGTATGTAATGCTACTATGTACGTAATCGAGAGGTACGAAACTTTAAAAGCTTAATAAGATGAATTTCTAAATTAAACTTTTAACGGAAATAATAAAATATGTAAATTGATCAGTAATTTAATAAATTGAAAATATGCCAAAGTAGCAAATAGTACCTACAAATACGATAGGTACTTAAACAACATAATGCTTTTTCTAGCAAAGCTATGATCGTAATTCACAACATAATTCTCTGTAATCGGGAAATAATAGTATAAAAATAGGTATATTAATATAAAAAAAGATTAAGTTTTTAAGTAAAGGGCGTGCCTATTTTAAGTCCATCAGTATATTGTCTTGTGTATGTGAAAATGGAGGTTCCTTGTTGTGATGACTTTATGACATACATGCTCCTTTCCGGGCTATCAAAGTGAAGCATATGCCTTCACCGTGGCTTACTCGAGAAATCAAAGACCTAATTGCAAAAAAGGCTGCATCTAAAACTAGGTATAAGTTTCATACTACGCAAACAAATTGGGACAGGTATGTGGATCTTAGCAATCATTGCAATAAGGTGTGTAGGACAGCACAACGCCAATACATTCACGCATCTGTTGATAACCGAGACTCGGCGAAAGTCTGGAAGTTTCTAAATACATTAGGAGTTGGAAAGTCAAATCAAAGTATAATCAAAGTATATTCGCTAACCAGTGGAATTTTCCCATCTGCCTGGAAAGATGCACAGATCATACCGCTACCTAAAAAACCCAAACCCTCCTCGTTTACTGATTACCGTCCTATATCCATTCTCCCATTCCTATCTAAAGTCCTTGAGAGAAATGTGCATGCTCAACTAAGTTCATTCCTCAACAAAAATTCACTCCTCAACTCATTCCAATCTGGTTTTCGACCTGGACACAGTACCTCCACAGCGCTAGTCAACATCACTGAGGATGTTATACTGGGCATGGATGGTGAAAAACTCACTCTCCTCGCCTTACTTGACTTCAGTAATGCCTTTAACTCTGTTGATTTTGACATTCTGCTTGGTATGCTTAGCTCTATTAACATATCTCCAACGGCTATTGCATGGTTTCGTAGTTACTTGTTTGGTCGCCGGCAGCGTATACGCGCCGAAGAATCTTATTCTTCATGGTGCGGGACGACCGCTGGTGTACCACAAGGTGGCGTTTTATCTCCTTTACTCTTCGCAATTTTTATAAATTCCATCACCGATAAACTAAATTCATCCTACAACCTTTACGCCGATGATTTACAGATTTACTCACAAGCTCCTTTGAGTCAATTGAAAGAGGCTTTTAGTAAAATAAATATGGACCTGGACCGGATTTCTGAGTGGAGCTTGAATTATGGTCTTACTGTGAACCCAAATAAGACACAAATAATTCTAATTGGCAGTCAACGGTTGGTTGCAAAAGTTCAATGGTCACGGTAGCCACAGATACTTTTTGCTGGAGCTCCGTTACCAGTCAGCGGCAGTGTTAAGAACTTGGGCATTCACATGGACCAGACGTTGTCCTGGGAACTACAACTTCAAGAAACCAGTCGCAAACTCTATGCCGCAGCAGGGTCAATGAGAAGGTTGCGAAACTTCCTACCAATCTCCACTAAAACTGCACTGGTCCATTCGCTCCTTCTTTCTATTTTGGATTACGCAGATGTCAGCTATCCTGATCTCACCGAACAGCAACTGGATAAACTTGAGCGCCTTCAAAATTTTTGTAAAAGATTCATATTTGGCTTGCGCAAATATGATCACGTATCTGAATTTCGCAACAAACTCAAGTGGCTCCCCATTCGTCTTCGCAGGAATACACATATATTAGCCTTACTTTATAACATTTTGTTCCATCCTTCTACTCCCACCTATCTTAAGGAACGCTTTAACTTCCTTTGTGACACACATACGAAGTCCTTGCGGTCATCCGAGAATTTGACTTTGGAGATGCCAAGCCACAGTACCATCTTTACTGAGAAATCATTCACTATTAAAGCTATACGACTGTGGAATGCTAATCAATGATCGGCAATATGGCTTCAGGCCAAAACGATCAACGGGTGACCTCCTGGCATTCGTCACGCATGTATGGGGTGAGGCTATGGAAAAGTTCGGCGAGTCCTTGGCTGTTAGCCTGGACATCGCCAAAGCTTTCGATAGTGTCTGGCATGCTTCGCTCCTTTCCAGGCTTCCTGCATATGGTCTACCTCCTCAACTGTGCAGCTGGATTGCCAGTTTTTTAAACGAGCGCCGAGTGCGGGTCCTCTGCGATGGCCAAGCTTCTCGCTTTTCGCAAGTGAATGCCGGGGTACCGCAGGGGTCCGTACTGTCACCAACTCTCTTTCTTCTGCATATCAATGATATGCTTTCCCTCGGGAACATTCATTGCTATGCAGATGACAGTACATTGCACGGGAGTTACTCGGTTCGTCCGACGGCGGGGCGATCTGTGATAGAGGAGGAGAGACGACATCTCGTGGGTGATCTCGACCGAAACCTCGACAGTATCTCCCAATGGGGTGCCGAGAACTTGGTCGAGTTCAATGCCCAAAACACAGGCGTGTGCATTTACAGCGAAAAAATCCCCTTTCCTTCCCCTACCCACTCTTCAGAATGCAATATTACCAATGAAGGACAATCTAGACATCCTTGGCATAGACGTTCGTCGAGAGCTCAATAACACAAAATACATTGAGAGATGTATTGGGCTAGCTTCGCGGAAACTAGGAATACTGAACAAGGTAAAGCGATTCTTTACACCGCACCAGAGGTGTCTCTGACTGAAAACGCAGATTAGACCCTGCGTTGAATACTGCTCTCACCTCTGGGACGGCTCCGCGAAGTATTTGCTGGACGCACTCGACGCTATGCAGCGACGCGCTGTTCGCATTATAGACTGTCCGGAGGTAACGGGAAGCCTTGAGCCGCTAGCCCAGCGCCGAACAATTGCTTCCTTGGCCGCGTTCTACCGTATTTACCACGGTGAGTGTTCTGAAGAGCTCTTCAACCTGATCCCACCCTCTCCCTTCCGATCCCGAACAACGCGTGCCGGGCAGAGATGTCACCCTCATACCGTGGAAACCGTCTCCGCGAGAACCGAGCGTTTTAAACGATCGTTTCTCTGCCGAACGATGGTGGCTTGGAACGCCCTGCCTGCGCACGTGTTTCCTCCAACATATAACCCTGGGCTCTTTAAGCGAAGCGTGAAGAGGCACATTACAGGGTCGTCAAGTTGAGGGCCACTCTCTATAGTATTTCTGTGTACTGTGAGAGTCGCCCTCAATTGCCAGACGTCGCCTCAGCTTACCATCAGGCGAGTGGCGTCAATTTGTCGACCTAAATATAAAAAAAAAAAAAATATATTCATAAATATATTCCATAAATTCGTTTAGGACTAAGGTAAAGGACCACTATTTGTCATCTTTAGCTCCATAAGTTTATTTTGTTTACTGTATTATGTATAAATATTTTGTTTTTGTTATGAACCTATTTTAACTGCTGTATTGCACCATCACCCACAAGTGAACATCATTTCAGTCCATCCAAAGGTTGCCTGGAAGAGATCGCTGTATGCGATAAGGCCGCCCATTGTACATAACAATTTCTGGGATCTATTATTAATTCTTATTTTTGTAATTTTGGTGTACAATAAAGAGTTTTCTATCTATTTATCAATCTAAAAAAAAACTTTTGAATATAATAATATCCTAAATGCTAAACTAACTCAAAGAAACATAGTTTTGTCATGTCAGTTCGTCCGTCAGTCCATTCTCGGCTTTCCTTCTAAGCTGTTAAAGCTAGAATAAATTAACTTTGCATAAATACGTCTATTTATAACGGTGACCAAGGGCTACAATAAAATAATGAAAACTTTTTTTTTGGATTGCCCTACACATATATAATATATATGTTATGGCTAATACCCAAAGTGCGGCTGCACCTAGTTTTAGCCGGTAAGAACTAGGTGTAGCCACTTACTCTTGGTTAAACCTAGTACGAGCCGATTGTTTTCGGGTAAAACTAGGTCTAGCCTTCATCATGCCGGCTACAACTAGGTCCAGTTGTCACTTTCACCTGGGAGAAATCTCTTTTTTTTATTAATACAAGTCGCTGGCACTCGCCGGCCGCTGCCGCGGCACCGCACGCTTCGCTCGCTCGGCTCGTGCGTACGTGGTCACAGTTTTAACCTAACCTAACCTACCCATACTATGCTTAACCAAGAGTAAGTGGCTACACCTAGTTCTAACCGGCTAAAACTAGGTGCAGGTATTAGCCGTAACATATATACCAAGTGAAAATTACTTTTTTTCTCTTTAATTTTTAGTACAGGCTATTATAACATGACTATGGAACCCTATTCTATGCGTGACCCAACACGCACTTGGCTGGTTTTTTTAACTAATGCCAGTGCGAAAAGGAGAGGTAACTGAAAAGTATAACTGATTAGTGAAATTCTGTTGTATTACTCAGAAATAACACTCAATACTATCGATATTTTGCGTATTTCATAGTGTACACAACACTATTTCACCCACACATTTGCATTTTGATTTTGGGATCGCCTCTGAAATATCTTTGTGTATCTTTCTACATACTATATCTATGGTATGTATAGACCGCTCTTTTGTTTTGTTTGAGACCTCATACAAAATTTGTGCGTAGAACACTGGTCTACATGACTTTCATTTTCAAATAAGTACTTATTACGTGCGTTTTTTCGGTTCGCTTTCAAAGAATCATTACAAAGCTTGATGGCGCGTATCAATGTCAATCTCATAAACTTATAACGGTTTTCATGAATTCTGCATCTAAATAGCCGCGGTCAAGCCTGTTTCTACTGACGTTTATGGTGGGGTTTTAACGTGGAACTATATAGTAATTACTCGTAAGTACCTACAATTATAAATACTTATTAATTCTTGTTGAATGGAATCAGGCGTTACCTGGCGAAAGTCCATGATAAAACAATGGGGTAAGATGTTGAATTTTTATATAATTGCACTAATTTCGCTAATTCTCTGCTGCTAATTAAGAACAGCTGCTTCGTAAAGAACAGCTGTTCTCTTTGAGACAGTATTGAGAATGCCTCGTGAGTAGGTGAAACATATGTCGACGTTTATAATGTCTGCTATTTAGCGAAATTAGTGCAATTATATAAAAATTCAACATCTTACCCCATTGTTTGACTTATTAATTCTCCAAGTTTCAATCATATCTTACTAGGTATACATAATAAAAAACCCGGTCAAGTGCGTGTCTGGCCATGCATAGAATAAGGTTCCGTAGTCATCCATAATAGCCTCTATAACTCCTGAACTAACGAAGTTAACTAATCCGTTACAGTTTTCCTTTAAACTTCATTTTAAAACCAGCTGTTTAGCTTTCACTCCACACGTTAGTGGAGTGCTCAGTGTTGGCGAGTCAGCACCGGGACCTCATAGTGGGTCTGGGCGTGGATACGCACTCGCTGGAGACCATGCTTCAAGCCATGGTCTCCAACGGGAGTAGGTGGAACGCGGTCTTATCCTTCTGCAGGTCATGCTCGCAAAGGAGGCGGCCGAGAGGTAGAGGGAACGTACCCTCCCTGCTGAGTTCCACAGTCAGCGGCCAGGTATAACCATGGTATAACTCTGTTAGTGGAGTTATAGAGGCTTTTATAGGTAACTACGGAACCCTATCTTATGCATGCCTCGACACGCATTTGACAGATTTTTTCAATTTACTTTTTACCCGTTGCGTCGTCGTAGGCTTTTTCAAAATGTTAAAAAATATCTTTTTTATTTTAAACTTTTTAGAGAGCTAAGATATTAGGTACTTAACATACCGGGCGCCACTGGAAATACCTACTGCGTGCGAGCCAGAGACGCCCGGTAACGGACGTGAGAGAGGCAGCGGGCTTAGGCCACGGAATTAAAAAAATGTGCATAATCTATACTTATAATAAATCTGTAGAAGTGAAAATTCTGTACATTGAAAATACTATCAAAAAATAAATGGCAGGGTGTTACTAGACGGACACCGAATCCAAAAATGTGATTAAAAAATTTTTTGTCTGTCTGTCTGTTTGTTCAGGCATCACGCAATAACTACCGGTTCGATTACGATGAAACTTGGTACCTATAATTATTCTTTAATATTCTGGGCACCTACTGGCTTACTTTTTATCTCGGAAAAGTATATACAATAAAAAACAAACTTAATTTTGCGGTTCGATCCCTAGACCCGATTACTGTACCAACCGCAAATAATAAGTTTGTCGTACGTAGGTACTATAATATTTTATCTTAAGATAAAATATCGCTCGCCATACAATTCAATGGACTATCACACACGACGAAGATAATAAATAATCTATACTTATAAGAAATCTATAGAAGTGATAATTCTGTACATTGAAAATGTCAAAAAAATAAATGGCATGGGGTGTTACTAGACAGACAACGAACCCAAAAATGTTATCAAAAAATTTTTTTGGTGTCTGTCTGTTTGTTTAGGCATCACGCAATAACTACCGGTTCTATTACGATGAAACTTGGTTTAATTATTATTTAATATCCTGGGCACCTACTGGCTTACTTTTTATTTCGGAAAAGTATATACAATAAAAAACAAACTTAATTTTGTGGTTCGATCCGTAGACCCGATTACTGTACCAACCAACCGCAAATAATAAGTTTGTCGTAGGTTACGTCACCCGCAGTGGAGTTCACTAAGGGGCGCTGCACACGGCTAAGATACTATAATATTTATCTTAAGATACAATATCGCTCGCCATACAATTCAATGGACTATCACACACGACGAAGATAATAAATAATATTTCATATTTTCGTATCTTAAGATGAATTTGTATGGTATACGTAGGTCACACTATAAGTTTTGCGTAACTTAAAAAAGCAACATGTTAAAACCAAAATATTATGTTTATTGCTTTTCAAAATACTCTCCTTTACATTTTAAACATTTTTTCATGCGATCGAACCATTTTTTAAAACAGGAGGACCACAGATCTGAAGGCATGTTTTCTACGTGCTGATTGAACGCTATCACTGCCTCTTCGGAGTTGGTAAAAGTGAAACCTGTCATCAAATCTTTGATTTTGGGGAAAATACAGAAACCACAGGGTGCTAGGTCGGGGCTATGCGCAGGATGGGTGACGAGTTGTACCTTTTCGAAAGCTAAAAATGACTTTGTTTTGTTGTCCGTGTGTGAAAAAGCGTTGTCATGATTTAGGAGAACGCGGCTTTAGGGTCGTCTTTCGCGAACTTTTTCTAACACCCTGGGTAAACAAATGGTAGAATACCACTCGGCATTAACACTCTTTTGATCTTCAAGTGGAATTGTGCACCGTAGCTGAGAAAAAAAACGCAATCATTTTTTTACTAACGTTTCTCGCCAGCCTCACTTTTGATGGCTTGTTCTCATTTTGAAACACCCATTCACAAGATTGCTATTTTTTTTCGGGTTCAAAACAATAAATCTACGTTTCGTCTCCTGTGACAATGTCATAAACAGCATTAGAATGTCCGTGGTCGTCCTTCAGTAGCATCTGTGAGCACCATTTCACGCCCGCTTCTGCTCCGCTTTCAGTTCATGAGGGATCCAACGACAACAAAGTTTCCGAACTTTCAATTCATCGTGTAAAATTTTCTTGATTTGACTCATACCAATCCCCAATAGTCCTCGAATTGTCTCATAGGTAATCCGCGGGTTTTCTTCAATTAACCGCTTAACAGTAGCCACATTATTTTCGTTGACGCCAGTTGAAGGCCGCCCTTCACGAAATTCGTCATGTAAAGAAACTCGACCTCTCTCAAATTCAGCAAACCTCGCCTCACGGTGCTCAAACAAGGTGCTTCTCTCCCAAAAGTATTTTGAAGACGAGCGGCACAGTCTTGCGGAGAGAGAGAACTTTTAAAATCATAAAAAATCTTCGCTCTAAAATCTTTTCGGCTTAATTCCATTTTCGTTGCATACGTAGAACTTTGATGTGTGATAAAAAACAATTGACAAATGATTTCCCGCCAATTGTTTTTTTTTATTAGGTACTAAGAAGGTCGCAACGTTTAAAAAAATATAACATTCGAAATTCAAATAGTTCCGATTAGCTAGAAGTGCAAAACTTTTAGTGTGCCCCATGTAATCTATACATAGTATAAAACAAAGTCGCTTTTCCTGTCTGTCTGTCCCTATGTATGCTTAGATCTTTAAAACTACGCAACGGATTTTGATGCGGTATTTTTTAATAGTTAGAGTGATTCAACTGAAAGGTTTTAATGTAAAATACTAGACTAATACCGATTATTTTAGAGGTTTCTAATGTAATGTCGTAAATAACCCCATTTTTTGCGCTTTCATTGCAAACGCTGGCGAAACCCTACGAGACAGATCAAAATAATGTACTACAGTATTGTATACCATAGAAAGGTCTACAAAAAAGTCCGGAATAGCATATGTCTATCTCTTAAGGATAACGCACAGTAACCATTTTTATCTTTTATAAATGAATAAAAATAATGTGTCATTTGCCAAGCTATTTTTACCAATGCAGTATTATTCCTTATCTAATTGAATACTTTACATACGTTGTGCATTTAATGAAGACCAAAATTACCATTCAAACCATACAATTTGGACGAATGACTTAAGAGATATCTCGTGATGGAAAAAAAAATACGAGCGCGGCGACGCAGCCGGGCTGTGGCCAATGGCGGCAGTGAACACACAGAGATTTTAAGCAATACAGCATAAATCCTTATCTAATTAAGGACCTTAAATACATTTTGCTTTTAATATAGACCAATATGGCCCTTAACAGCATGTAATTTAAATGAATATTTTCGAAGATATTACAGATTAATAGGTTATATGCCTATGCTTTTTCATTAAAAATTCATTTTCATTCATTCAATTCCTTCGACATGTTTTTCGAAATTCATAGTAGGTACCTTGGTTGGATAGGAATTAGAATAAAACAATAGAATTATAGCCAAAAAGCGGTTTAAAGTAATGTAGGTATTTAAGTTCAAAAAAGAACTGAATAGGATAGAATGTGAGGCTCGGCTCAGCCAGCTTCGGGCTAGATATAGAGCTGAAGGAGTAAGAGAATCCTCAGTTGAGCGTGAGGCTCGCTGCAGCCAAGAGCGGGAAAGTCATAGTGTTCAGAGAGCCAGAGAATCGTCTGCCGAGCTAGAGGCTCGCCTCAGCCAGGATAGGGGTAGGCATCGATTACAGAGAGCCAGAACTAATTCGTGGGTAAATCCATCGGTTCCTTACAAGGACGATCGATAGTATCAATTGATAGCATGTCAGTAGTGATTGAACACTGTTTGGCATTGAAATTCAAAGACGAATCTAATTCCACAATTCTAATACCACAGATAAAGACAATCATTCTACCACAGATAAAGACAATCATTCAACCAATGCAAAGCATACAAATATTTGCATTGAGATATTTTAATTTTAAATACTGACATGCTACATAGTCTACATTGCACCCGTGCGAAGCATGGGCGGGTCGCTAGTAGAGAATATAATAGAAGATATAATAAAGAAACTTTTGCTTTATGAACGCAATAAAACCCAAAACAATGGTTTTTAGAACTTTTGTCTGTTTGTCTGAATGTTTGAACACGCTATCTCAAAAACGGCTTAACCGATTTGAATTTTTGATTTGAATTTGCGGTTTTCAGTAATGCGTTGTGGTTTATTGAACTTAACATTTAAGGTTTGAAATATTGGATAGAAACAGGCGTTACTTGGCGAAAATCCATGACAAAACAATGGTAAGTAAAAATTTTTTTAAGAAAAAACTTTTTAGCATTAATTAATAGCATTAATTTTTCGCAGAATCAAAAGGACAACAAAACGTCGACAATTGTTTCGCCTCTAAACGAGGCATTATCAAGACTGTCTCAGAGAGAACAGCAAAATTCGTGGTTGGAACGTGTTTGCTTATAAGTAAACGCGTGCAAATTTCATTATCGCGATGTAGGATTCTTTACAATAACCAATGTGGGTAGAAACCTCAGATCATGCTAACTAAGTTCCAAAAATAGGTATTCACCAATACTTGACCTTATCTGTTTGATTTAATTACTGTCTCTTGATAAGTTGCATAGAAAACCCAAACAACACATACAAACCAACAACAGTTAATGTGTCTGTCTGTTCGCAAACAGATTAAGTAAGGGAGATGTGTGAAAATCTATTTGTTCATTGAGTAAGGTGTCCGCATCTCTTCTAACTATTTCTAGCCTTTCCCAAACACTTAACTTGAACCCTTTCTCACATAACCGTAAAACTTTAAAAGTGTTACTATTGTTCAAGGAATGACCAGTGTCAAGAAGATGCTTCGCGAAGAGGGACCTTTCGGGACAACCATTGCGGGACGCCGCTCTATGTTCCTTATATCTAATATCGAAGGACCTGCCAGTCTGTCCCACATACTTCAAACCACATTCATCACAACTCAACAAATAAACACCTGATCTGCGTGAGACCGACACCGAATCCTTGCCATTACACAGCTCCCTCAAGGCATTCTGAGTTCTAAAAGCAACAAATATATTACTTTCCCTCATGATCTTAGCTATACTCAACGAGACGGGACCCACGAACGGCAAACAGGCCGTGTACTTCCTAGGTGGATCTTGAATCGGATATAATAAATGAAAACTAGCCTTTCTACGTTTTTTATTTAATAATGAGTGAACCATTCCTACGTCATAGCCATTACTTTGTGCTATGTAGCAAATGATGGACAATTCTTCACCAAATGCCTGTGGGCTCAACGGTACCGCCAGTAACCTGCTCAGTAAGCTGTGGAAAGCTGCCATTTTATGTTGCCATGGATGATTGGATGAGTAAGGAATAACTGTGTCTGTAACTGTTGGTTTCCTATAGATACGGAACTCATGAACACCGTTCCTTCTAGTAATTGAAAGGTCCAAGAAATTGAGAGTGGAATCTGACTCCAACTCTAGTGAAAAATCAATTCTAGGGTGTACTGAGTTCAACTTGGAGACAAGGACCAATATTTACTGCAGCGCCCCCTGGCGAGTTGTAACTGTAAAACCTATCTAAGAACAACTGAAAACTGAAACGAGATCGGGTTAGTAGTTTCGGAGAAAAATGGCAACATGGGTTTGCACAAACAAACAAACAAACATACTCTCACCCCAACCGTACCATATACCGTCTCCGTTCCGTCATGGGTAAAAAACAACGTACTTACTGTAACGTTGAATAACGTTGCGTATAAGTACTGGGGATCTTATCTACTGGATTTAAAAGCGTTCGATTTCCCCGATACTGTTTGTATTTAACAATTATTACATATATTACAGTTTTATAATTCTTCTATCGGAGCTGAGGTGCCCGCCACGGCCCTCGCTCGAATTTATTTTCTTTATTCCATTGTCTTTATTTGTTTGATTCCGTTTAATTTTTTTTTAATATTTAAATTGTCTGATTCCTTCCAGCCAATACAAATTTACAATAAACTCAATGAGGTCGTATGCGAATGTGCAGGCACCTTCACAGTACCTACCTGTCCAAGAATATGTCCAATTTATAAATATGAATAGAGTAGGCAGGTACCTAGTGCTTATTGTTAGAAGGGAGTGTGTGAAAATAAATATATCACACCCGCACTTTAGCAAGATTTATATTTACAGTAATCCTATCAGGTGTCGCACAGTGGCAAAGCTTTTAATGTATTTACAGAAGCCAATGACCCTCTTAAACATTAAAGTTTACATAACTATGCAATTTAAATACAAAACAGGAATATTAAAAGTTTGGTGCAAAAATAACGGTTGAATGCTAAAGTCTAAAATCACGGCAGTATCGACACATTGTTGATCCACCCATTACACCAATGATATCGCCGAAAATGACAAAAAATGTGTTAAGTAGTAGTAAAAAGTGAATTAATATAACAATTTATGTAAATATATAACAATTTAAATCAATATTACATTCACTTTGTGAAATATTCTAATGACATTTGTCATAAATCATTATGCTATAAATAGCAAATAGAATGTAATCACAACGTTTATAAATAGGCATCTGAACACAAGTGGCCAGTATCTAAAAAGATATTCTGCGATATAATTGGTGCAAACAGATGGATCGACAAAGTGTCGATACAGCCGTGCTCACACTGCTGTTTGTGTAAAAATCCTACTATAGCTATTTAGCAGCCATTCAATTAATTAATTTCGCGGGAAATTTCGATTTTGGCTGTGGTTAGGTTAGGCATTCTGTTTTCTCTACAAACTATATTTCATGGATCTATGGGACTGAACTTAAAAAATATAAAATTGATACCATTTCCAAAGAAGATGATGTGATGCCGATGTCGTTGCACTGTTTGATGACCTAGGATATGTAGGAACAGAATTCCTCCAGGTCCGTCGGGAGAGGGCGAGGAGATACAACCAAAAAAAGCACGAGGATATATTCCAAGATTATATTGCGTACCCCAGTGGATTCATTCCATACACAAAAACAATGTGACCCATATTATAATATCGCGAGCACAATGATAGTGCGATGTAGGATTTAAGCAACGCCATCTGTCGAGCCTGGTCATGGTCATGATATCGAAACAGTAATTCTCACATTTCAACTTGTCATTGACGGCTGGTAACCTCGACAGATTGCTGCTAATACAAATTAAAATTAAAATTTATACCCAAGTTAAAAAAGTATACATTAAATGAAACAATAAGCTAATTTTATTTCTGTGGTTTTGCCGTTAAAATGATACATAATTTTTTTTAAGACTGCTTCGTACCTACTAATATTCTTATCTAAGTGAGTACCTACCTACTTTTTCTTAACTCTGATCTTCATAATTCATAACATAGTATAAAACATAGTCGCCCGTTCCATATGTATACTTAGATCTTTGAAACAACTTTAAATATACACAAAAACCTTCCACGTTTTAAAAAGTAATGTATAATGTCCAATTATGAACAAAGGACATTTGGACCATGAGTGGCTTGTTTACTATTACATTAGTATTGTTTCTGAAACATGCATTTACTTATTACTAAGGGCTTACGACTAATATTCTATGATAACATGTTGAATGGAGAATGTACGCTATACATGATGTATAGTTATTATTATATAACACCTCCCCCCTAAGGGTAGAACAAAGATTGGGCGGCATTGCTCAATTTTTGTCAGCTGGAAGCCGGGTGTACTTTGTCGTCTTCTTCTTCTTCTGATGATCTTGATGACGTCATTGTTGTGTTGCGGGATACCATCGGGATCTCTATATGCTGTCCTCATCGAGAACGATCAAAGCAGTTGTTAAAAATCTGGACGCACCCGTCTCTGTGATGCGCGTTTCTTCGGAAAAGCTTGAAAATATTGATATTACAGCATCTGCGGCATAAAAAGGTCAGCAGAATGAAGCCGATGTAGAAACTCAAGTATGAAAACTTCGGTGAATGCTTTTCCATGAAATTTTGGTTTTCATGCAGCTCTTTAGTTTGAATTTTGATTTCTTCGAGTTTTTAAGGAATTCTGTGGAATGTTGTTTACTCTTATTGGTATAAACTCTGGTGCCTTCTCTTCGTAGGGAAGATTTTCGCTGCAAACAGTTTTTAGGTCCACAGTGATTATGGGTCTATATATGGATGTTGAAGGTCTTGCCATCTTCGGCTGATAGGGTTGCCAATGCTGTGTAGAATCTACGTCCTTGCTCAACTGAGATAATGCCTGATCCGGAGATTTCACCGTGAGTTGTTTTGTCTTGGCATTCTAAAGCATATGGAGTTTTGTGACGTAAAAGGAAGATCCAGTTGTTCGATTGCAGCTACTGGAACGTGTTGATGTGAGCGGACGGTAGAGAGAAGGTAGCAACTTCACAGGTGTTGAATGTTCTTGTGGAATTGGAATTGTTCTTGACGTGCTCGTGAGAATGGATGTCTCACAAGTGCTTCGAGAGTTTGTATTGTAAACTATAAGTTTACAGACTGCGGTGCTCGGTGCAAAAGTCTTTCAGTTATTCAGCGAGTTTGCGACGACGTATTGTTGTCTTATGGAACTAGTGGCAATATATGTTTGCTCGGGAAGGATGGTTGAGTATAAGGTAGAGTCGGGATGTGCTATAGGGATAGAATATAAATGGTATAAAGTGAATTTGTCATTTCTGAGTAAGGGAAGTTCTAGAACGTAGATAAGTTTATTCATGAAGATGTAAGATTTGATGGCTGCCGATTCTAGAATGTGATGCATATTATTTAGAGTGATAGGAGCTACTAGATTCCTATTAGATCTGGCAGGATAAGTCAATAATAGTTCTTTGTATAACCTATGCTCCACCGGGCGCCCTGGAAATACCTTCTGCGTATGAACCAGAGACACCCGGCAACCGGGCCGCGGAATAAAAAAAAAACCTATGCATTGAAATTATAGAAGGATAAATTGCGCCTGATTTAATAAAAAGAATACTGGTTAGCTTTTACACTGAACCACAGAATAGGGAATAGTACTTACATACAGAACTTGCACTCCGACGTTAATTAAAGCACATTTTTTTGTTTACAGAGAACATCATTCGAACGTTAGGGTTGTCCAGTAAAGTAAAATATATACCAGCATAATTTGACCAATAATTATGACGTTAATGCCTCAATATCAACTCTATGGTCAATGGCCGTGTCACAAACAAGAGACAACCCTTACTGATTTACCACTTCTAGTTGTCGCTGAAGTCACATACTCGTATTTTTTGCGGTTGTTAGGCGAGGGGTCTGGCTGAACATAGAAGAACCAAACGCAAACTCTTGGACGGTCTTGGTTCAGTCTTAAAATGTCTTATCGGTACACCCAATGAGTCACTATGATGAATGTATTAAACTTCTCGAAAAACAACAATTATCGACTAATCAAATTCTTAAACAACAATTACAGATAAGTAGTTCATCTACAATCTCGAATTTCAACGACACAATTTACAAAATATCTTACGATGAACGCTTAATTAACGAAAACATTGCCAAGATAAGTTCATATTTTAACTCAACCAATAGAATCCTGTTCAATCTAACGGTTTCCGTAGAAATATCCACCATTGGCATTAAAATTTCTAATCGAAAAATACTCTAACTTAAAAACTATTTCACATCTTAACTTGGAACTTCAATCGTTTGTTTCAAAAACCTAATGAAAACGTCACTGATTTTTTTTTCTTTCTTTCTTTCTTCTAAATTAAAGACTACTCTAGCTGGCCGAATAGCCACTTCCTAAGAAACCGCTTTAAGCGTTTTTGTTAACGGATTGGATTCCGAGATAGGTACCATGCTCTGAACACGGGGCTTTGCATCCCTGGCTGAAACCGGACTTTACGCCATGGAAGAAGAAAAAATAAGGAACATGAATAGGGAATGGCAAAACCTTTTCAAATTAAACTACAGCCAAAAACATGACCCCATACTAAACAATAGCTGAAAACCATTCCTGAAAACCGGTTTGTGCAGAAACCACCGGTTTGTGCAGATAATTATGTTGTTGTTCCCAGCGCACTAGTAAACGTCGTTAAAAGTTCATTCACGAATTCATGCATTTCAATACTTCCAAATCAAACAAAACAATTACCACACCTATTATTAATGTAGAACTTTTTGATGATAAGAATTATAACAAATCATGTGAAGACTTATCACCCCAAATAACAATTCATAGTTTAAACTTATTAGACAGACAAAACAAAGTAATGCAGTTGGTAAGAAAGGAACATTTAAATTCTGAGGAATCAGAATCATTAGTTAAAATAATTTTCGAATTTTCAAATATATTTTTCGTCGAAGGCGACTCACATTTAGAAATCATTCTAAACACCGAATCCCTACAACATCTGACATCCCAATTCATACTAAAACTTATAGATTCTCACAAATTCACTAAAAAGAAGTAAAAACTCAAGTTCAGAAAATGCTAGAGCAAAAAATTATTCAACCTAGCACATCCCCATGGAGTAGCCTTATCTGGGTAGTACCTAAAAAGCTAGACGCATCCGGTCAACAAAAATGGCGCTTAGTCATAGACTATCGCAAACTGAATGATGTCACTATAGGCGATAGTTACCCTTTACCCAACATTTTAGATATACTCGACAAAGTAGGACATACTGCATGTGTTAATTATTTACATACCATAATGCAATGATAGAGTGTAAATGGGACATAATGTAATTTATCATCTATAACTGTACCTACATTCTGTAAATGAATAAATGAATATGAATATGACATTCACAATACTTCACAACACTAGACCTTGCCTCAGGTTTTCATTAACTAGAAGTCGAAGCTAGAGATATCTCTAAAACAGTATTCAGTACACCTTACGGTAATTATGAGTATAAGAAGATGCCCAAATTTCTAAAATGCACCTGCCACTTTTCAACGGGTCATGGACTCCGTGCTCTTTGGTTTAAACGGAAGAAAGGTGTTTTGTATACCTAGATATTATTGTCATTTTTGCCGCAAGTCTACAGGAACATGAACAAAAACTCCGCGAAGTATTCTATAGACTACAAAAGTACGAACTCAAAGTACAACCCGATAAATGTGAATTCCCACGACGAGAAGTAGCATATTTAGGCCATATTATTTCAAACAAAGGAGTAAAACCCAATCCCGATAAAATTACAGCCGCAGAAGACTTCCCAGTTCCTAAACGTTGGATAGACATAAAATCATTCTTAGGTAGGAATTTCAGCAAAGTAACAAAACCCCTCACCAGTCTTCTTAAGAAGGACATTCCATTCATATGGGAAGAATACCAACAAAAATCATTTGATACATGTAAACAACTATTAATTAGTCCTCCTATTCTCCAAATTTATTCTAACTACTGACGCTTCGATACATGCAGTCCCAAGTAAAAGTATGAAAAGACTTGCCCATCGCATATGCTTCTCGAACTCTTAATAAAGCCGAATCTAACGCTAACTATAGAACGCGAGTTATTAGCCATAGTTTGGGCTGTGAAACATTTTAGATCCTATCTATTTGGTAGACGTTTTAAAATCCTAACAGATCACAAATCCCTGACATGGTTATTTTCCAGTACGACACCTATTATTAATGTACGAGTACGATGTATTTTCCAGTACGAGTATGAAATAATATACAAATCAGGGAAAACAAACACTAACGCCGACGCCTATCTCGACCTCCAATTTGAAACACTAATATCATTGACTTAACGAGTGAAAATTCGAACCTAGAACCCGAAGACGATTACCTCCAAATCAACTACGAACACTACAATTCTCAAGAACGATCTCTCGAAAGTCCCAAATTAAAAATATCACCAGATAGATTATTAGACCCGCAATACGAGAACATCTTTAGTCCAATTTCATGCCAACTCTCTGATCACAACGATACCTCTAATGAAGCTTTACAAAAATGCTAACAAACACAGCCATTCTTAGATAAAATAAAATCTATTTACACCGTCGTAAAGCTAATTTCTAATGAAAATCAAAATTTATATTTTGTCCCAACTCGCCCCATGCACTTTGACCCATGGGATTCCGAAAGTTATTTTAAATCTCTATGATCATGCATTCAACAATCCGACATTAATACTCTTTGAACTGATACAACTTGCAAACTAAAAGGCAATGAACAAATGCGTAATACAGCATACTTAGCAGAAACGACGATTTCGACGATGATCGAGGCATAAGCTGGCATAGTAATGTTCGCGGATGATACATCACTTATATTTAAATCGGCATAGTACAGATGCGAATAATGTTAATAATATTTTAAATGATATTTCAAATTGGTTTTCTACAAACAACCTATTGTTGAATGCAGAAAAGACCAAATGCATTAAATTTACAATGCCCAATGTCAGACAAGCAAACGTCCATGTCGTGCTGGGTAGCCAAAGGTTAGAATTTGTAAATAACACTACCTTTTTAGGAATAACAATAGATTCTAAATTACAATGGGGTGGCCATATCACCATTTTAGCTAATAAGCTTAGCTCTGCTGCATATGCTGTGAGACGGATTAGACAGTTGACAGATGTAGCTACTGCTAGGCTAGTTTACTTTGGTTACTTCCATAGCTTGATGTCCTATGGAATACTACTTTGGGGAAATGCAGCAGATATAGAAACAATTTTTATATTACAAAAGAGGGCAGTCCGTGCCATTTATTGTTTAGGTAAGAGAGATTCTCTTAGGGAGCTATTTAAAGATATTAATGTTTTAACTGTAGCCTCCCAATATATATTTGATAACATACTGTATGTCAGGAAAAATATATCTAGCTATACTAAAGTAAGTGACGTTACAGACAGAAATCTACGTAATAAAAATAAACTACTCCCTCCGTGTTATCGGCTTAGCAAGGTTAGTCATTCTTTCAAGGGGGAAGGTATACGCTTTTATAATAAATTGCCTGAATCGGTCCTTTGTATGCCCGACAGTAAATTTAAAACCTGTATAAAGAACACTTTATGTCAAAAAGCATATTATTTATTATAAGACAGTTGATTACCTTAATGATAAAAGTGTCTGGCTTGAGCATGGTGCAGTCACCTCCTAAAATGCGGTAATTGTAGCATGTTTTGTACTTAGGTGACAAACAATTTTTTTTTGCATTATATACGCTTTTAGATTCTGACACGAGACCAATGTACATTCGTCCACATTTAGTCTTAAGAAAATGTGTAAATGAGTAAATTATTGAAAAAGAGTGACCGAGAGTTTTATTGCCAGGTTCTTTCTCTCGGTTCTACTTATTGCTTTGCGAATCTGGCATTACATGTAAATATAGAAGCAATGACATTTTTTATTTTAAGTACTTACTGACGTTTGTAAGAGCCATTTAGTGACCTATACAAATAAATAAATCATTTCATTTCAAACTTACGATTGTGAGATCACTATTTGCGAAAATAAAGTACAACACCCTGAAGCTGGGGAAATAAGCAACAAAATTCAACGAAGAACTTTTCAAGCTCCAATGGTCGTCACTTCTCAATCCACTGAACCTTTCGAAAGAGTTTCTATGGACTTAGTCTCCTATTCCAATAAAAGTACTGACAACAATAGATATATACTAACCCTTCAAGATGATTTGACTAGATTCGTCTAAGCATATCCTATTCCGGACAAGGAAGTCTTAACAGTAGCCAAACAACTAATATATTTCTGCCAACACTTTGGCGTTCCAAAACGTTTTCACTCCGACCAAGGCACAGAGTTCATGAACATTGTAATTAATAATGAAGTTTTTATGTGCTAATCACACAATCAATACAGCTTATCATCCACAAACAAATGGTGCACTTGAAAGATTTCATGCTACTCTTCGCGAACACATCCGCATGTAGGTATAACGATCGAAAATTACGAAACTGGGATAAAATAATTCCATTCGCGATAATATGCCACAACACTTCTTTGAACCAATCAACGGGGTATACCCCTCATGAATTGGTATTTGGATATACACCACGACCATTCTATTCCTTTAAAACTATTCCAGAAGACACGGCTTGTGATTACTTAAAAGTTTAATGAACGTCTCAGAATATCTAGAGATACAGCTCTACGTAAGCTGGAATCAATGAAGGAAAAAGCTAAAGAACGTTATGATCAAAACATTAAAAACGCTATAGAGTATAAAGTTGGAAATAAAGTAATGTTACGAGTACCCACTCCCAATAACTTAGACGCTAAGTGGGACGGACCATATGAAGTCATACGCGTAGGATTGAATGAAAATTATTTAATCAAGAAAGCAGGCAAAAATCAGTTGGTACATGCCACTATTGGCATGCACCAACTCTATACTACACCCGTTTCAATGACACTAACCATTTAAAACAATGGTAAATATGATGTTAAATTTTTTATATAATAGCATAAATTCGCAAAAAAAATGCTATTATAAAAATTTAACATCATATTTACCATTGTTTTATCATGGACTTTCGCCAGGTAACTCCTGACTCCATTCAGAACTAACCATTTAAGTTAAATTTAACAATAGTTTTAGGATCATACTCGTAGTTATAAAATTCAATTTCAGGGTTCACCCTTTCAGTGCACATCCTACTCCAAGTCCCATAATCAGTAACGACAATACTTTCATTACATGGATGACTAATCCATATGTAAGCTTCGTAGTTTGCTCAACAATCAAATTAATATTCTATATATATCTTAGAGAAGTTTACAAATCCCATACTTAGACGTAGTAATCAAGAAAATTAATGGTTCCAGGTACACCACAACGTTAGTTGGCCCGGATTATATTTTGAGGATAGTAATTTTCATAACGGACGATTCTTGGAAATTCATTATTTACCGAAATTTTAAAATCGTTGTTTTTATCGCAAGATTCTCTCGCTCGACTAACATACATATTTCAGACACTCGTAGCTCGTCTCCCTAACCTACCAAACGTATTAACAACTAACTCATATATCAAAGTAAATCTAGACAAAATAGACACTAGACTTGATGAACTTGAGATCCTGCCAAGTTGTAAACTGTCTGCAGTCTACCTCGGACCCCCCTATCGGTCTCTCTATGTTGGTTAAGACATAGATCAGTAAAAATTGAATTTGTTCCGGGCTAGCTAGATGGATTGCTGAGTCGCACGATCTGACAAATCCATAGATTTGTTGAGATTGAGTGGTATCAAACGATGGAATTAGCTTTACAAGAGTGGTGGTACTCGTATCTATAGCCATTTTCTTTGTGTTGGATTCGGGCTTGGATTCGGCGTTGCGTTAGTCTTTGATACTCAGAGGAATGGGAAGAGTGATAATAAAGTGGAATACACAGGAAATTGAGCAAACAAGTTTTAAGCCACTTACCACAATAACATGGATATTAGGAGCATCACGTTCGGCGAATACATTTAAAAACCTTGCTACGTTGTTCTCTTCGAGCGATTTTGTCTCTTCTATGACACGTTATTATTCGTCTTTTGCGAAGAATCCTACCGACTGCGCCAAATTTTTATGTGGTGAAACCAAACCTTGCGTTTTTAAAAACTATTTAAACTTAACAATGGTAAGTAAAATGTTTTTAAGAAAAAACCTTTTAAATTTATATAATAGCATTAATTTTTCGCAGAATTAAAAGGACAACAAAACGTCGACAATTGTTTCGCCTCTAAACGAGGCATTATCAAGACTGTCTCAGAGAGAACAGCACAGAGAGAACGGCTGTTCTCTCTGTGCTGTCTGTGCTTCTGTCCTTTTAATTCTGCGAAAAATTAATGCTATTATATAAATTTAAAAGGTTTTTTCTTAAAAACATTTTACTTACCATTGTTTTGTCATGGATTTTCGCCAAGTAACGCCTGTTTCTATCCAATATTTAAACTTATACTAACAAGAATTTAGTTTGACGAGAGTTAGGAATGAACTGTTCTATGAACTACAACTTATTTCTATTTATATGGTATTTTGACATTATCTAATGAGTAATAGTATGAGAAAGACAAACATTTGCAAAGTTATAGTGTTAAGTCTAAGTCTTTGTTCTTTTACTAATGACAAGAGATAATTAGTTGTAAAGTATAATGTCCAATTATGAACAAAGGACATTTGGGCCATGAGTGGCTTGTTTACTAATACACTAGTATTGTTTCTGAAAGATGCTTTTACTTATTGCTAAGGGCTTATGACTAATATTCTATGATAACATGTTGAATGGAGAATGTACGCTATATATGATGTATGGTTGTTACGAGTATTATCATCATAGCGCACTTGAACTGAAACAAAACACTGACATCAATACAACTAAAACTAACATGTCAACTTACTTACATACAAATAAAACCACGTCAGTTTCGGAGGTTTTGTCATTGGTCCTACGGGCGAGCCAAATTGGTGCTAATCTCGAAGTTTTATGTCTTATCCGTTTATCTGTAAAGCAAAATTAATAAGTAAAATAATCAGTAATAAATTTAAAAGCACAACAAAATTCTTATTGCCGTTCAATTTATAAGCAGCAGATAACCTTTTCCCTGCAAATATACTAGAAATTCTTTAATAATACTAGTATACCAGAAATAATTAAAAAATATGCATCAATAGTGTGTCGTATTTTTTCTTCAAATGCGTCAAAAAAGATGTTTAACGTACAAAAAATATGATTTGCATATAAATATAATACTGATTGCGCAGCAAAACTTAATAAAGTCTTAGGGTGATCCGACTTGGATAGGTTAGGTTAGAAGACTAAAGGCTTTGCTCCACCCTTTAGTCTTCGTGGTTTTTTTTAATACCTAGAAACGGTCTTAGATCAATACGACTTAGGTAGTTAAGATTAGCTTAGAATTATTAAATAAATAGCTATGCGTCACGAACTTAAATTGCTATTTAAATTAATATTTCTTGAGGCAATTATTTGCTGCGCAATCATAGTAGTTTTGCTTACGAAAAGGATCTTCTTTTAGTACTAACATCCTTTCGCGGCTCAATGTCGAATGCAACGCGTCCATATTTCCGCATAGTTCAGAATTTAGGTACCAGTCTATTACCGCCGGGCGCCACTGGAAATACGTTCTGCTTGTAACCAGAGACGCCCGGCAACGGACGTTAGAGCGGAACTAAAAAAAAAAAAAAAGGTACCAGTCTATTACAATAACGTATGCTTACATACCATCACCTTCATCTACAAAACAGAGGTTTTTGATTAGCAGTTAAATACTACCCAAATAATTAGTACTATTATTATGAACAAGTCTTAGGAGCATAAACTCACTGGTTTCCTTATTCAGCCACAGATTTATGGTTTGCCTTTGCTTATAACCTCTACAGACTTCACATTTGTGAAGATGATTAAATTAATTGTGAGTTTATGGGAATATTTAATGATAGAATTGCTGTTGTACAGGACTATCGTGGCTGGCGATATTTATAGAATCCTCAATTTGTGCGAATGATGGAATAACTTCGCATTAACCCTAACTTCCTATTTCATGTTGTAGGTAGTGGTGTTGTAAATTTATTATAGCCTCATTAGGTAGCTATTTATCTGTGATAAATCCAAGGGATAGGTTTCCTGTAAAAGATAATAAACAATAATAGAAGTATTAACGAGATTCATGATCTTAAATAAACTTGTTTTAGCACTTCATAAAATTATTATTTTCATACTCGTTTTATCGACGTCGCCGCTGATGGCATTAGTCTTGTGAGAGGTTCAATAAGCAAAGGATACACCCGCTACATCAAGACCTTGGATTGCCGAGAGCTTCAGCAAACTCTTACCTTGGGCGAATAGCCAAAGCGGCATTGTTTTTATACTACTCGCTCACATGTTTCAGTTGCTGTGGTAAACACACGTTTTTCCTAAATCTATCTCGCTATGGATACAATGCAAATAAGTGTTAAACTCCACACAAACACTTTTATATACCTCATAATTTCATTCAATCCATTAAATTCCGAAGTGCCAACTGCAAGTTACAAGAGTAAGTACGAATTAACAACTTTGTAGTTTAAATGTATAAATAAACCTACCTACTTCCCTGAAATTGTTTTTGAGACACTCAAATTACAATCTTCAATGCACCAGAGTTTTATGTAAAGTTTACCTGTTTCTATTTAGCATAAAACAGAATTATATGAATCTGATTGTGTATTTTAAGCAAATCGAAGCTTGCAAACTTTTCAAACAATCTCCTTTCCAGGAGGACTCACACAAACAGATCAAGACACCACAATAACTATCGAAATTTACATTAATATGTATATACCTAATATGAACTGATAATAGATATTATCCAGTGGTGGGGGGCTCGTGATCTAGTGGTAACCGACAATGTTAACACATTGCAAAGGTTAAGCAACATCGACTCAGGCCGGTCTTAGGATGGGTGACCATTTTTTAAGTCATTGAGACCCCTCCGTGCCTCGGAGAGCACGTTACGCCGTCGGTCCCGGTTGTTATACTAACATCTAGCAGTCGCAGGCAGTCGTTAGGGGTACTTGGAGCCCTAAATCAAAAATCCGACCGGTCTAACTACAGAACTGCGATATCGCCCATGGGTTGTGAAGGTCAGATGGCAGTCGCTTCACGGAAAATATCGAAGTTCAGCTGAATCGCAGTTAGACTGGAAAGCCGACCCCAACGGAGTTGGGAAAAGGCTTGGTGAATGATGATGATGAATAGATATTATCCAGTATCGCGACTCAGCCGGTAGTTCAAGTACGCCTTAAGACTACCTATCGTTTTTTATTTTTATTCTTAATAAAAACAGATAGGTACCTATTTGCGGACAGAAAGCGAAAGAAAAATGCATTTAGTACCGGTTGTGGGCAATAAGCGCAGTGTTATTAATAGATATAATCGACTAGTTATCAACACCGACAAGTGCAGGCGTTTGCTAAATATAAAACTTTATAACAAGTTACTTATGTTTCTATATAACATCGTATGTACATTTATGTACATAATATTGAGTAAGTGGACGATAACTTGCTGCATAGATAAACTCACAGATTGACGTCATCAAAAATTCTCAAATTTCAATGCTACAAATACAGTTCTATTCTTAAAGCATTTGTGGTTCTTAGTAAAATTGTCTTTAATGAGAATACTCTGGCGTGTACATATAGTTTGTGAGGGCATATTATATTATTGTAACACCAGTGAGGACATTGTAGGTAACAACAGTATTGTACTTAATATATTTATAACTCAATACAAATGTGCAAAACTGGGATTTCACTTAGATGTCGAATAATAATATAGGTACGCTTTATGTGATAAACTCGAAAATCCTAGAGATCCTCTTCACGTGCAAGTGGAGGGCCTGCCGATCAATGGACGATGCTTGGCAATAGACTCGCCACTATTACGTAGAACTATAAGTTATTGACGATCAGTGGGCGTCTTTATATGCTTCTGCAAACACCTTCGGCGAGGCATACGTGATTATATGAATGTATGATTATATTATGTAAATTACTATGATAAAAATATATGTGTGAAAATATCAATATGATCTTGACATGTGTGCATAAATATAACCTATGAACTTTCAATCACATAAATCTATCACGCATTGTATATGGTTAAGGTACTAATGTAAATTTATTAGTGTTGCATACTTACCTACACTAAAAAATATACAGGGCTCAAGTGCTATAAAATAACTAAAACTGCTAAGCTATGAATGCTATGGGATCAATAATTGTGGCATAAACAAGAACATCACTAGCACGTCATGTTCCTGTTGATAAACGGACGTGCCTTATTATTTATTTAGGTTATTACACACGTAAAGTGGTTGATATCAGAATTAAATTCGCCCTCTTTTACGGGGGACCAGCTAATTGACTGGCTAAATGTTGTTGAATTTACAAGTCTGTCTGTTTTCGAGGATAACGACGTGATTTGGTACATACCACAGTACACACACACACACATGTGGGTATGTATAACTATATTTACATATAATATAAACCTAAGTACATCATAGAATATGAAATATAAAATGATTACCTACCACAAAAACTACATTTGTAGTAGTGCTTACCTAACTCGTTGTACTATTGTCAAGAAAATCCAACATAAACTTACCAGCACATTAATCATTGTGGTTCTCAAACATTCAGACTATTAAAGAAGTTGACTTCTTGCAGCATTCAGGACCGCAGCCAGGTAATTCACTTGAACTAGCCACGACCAGTCTTGCGGTTGTACATGTCATAAACCTTCTGGGACAGCGCTTGGTAGATATCATAAGCATTTACAGTCGCACTTTACGATGTTGGTGGAATAACATATTTAGGGTTACAAAGAAATGGGAAAGATAAAACTGTTAATGAATAAGTTGCGTAAATATCTTGAGATAGACTTTGTAGAAAATAACTGAATGTTGGCAATGAAGACCTTATATATTATTGATACAAACTTACAAGACATTTTGAAAAGTTATTATTAAGACAGTTATCTATGAAGCCTGTAACTGGCAACATGCCTTACATGGCCCTTGTTTTATGGCTTTCTCCTAAGTTTACAGTGAGAATGAATTGAAATTATATAGCTAATGTTCTATCAATTTGTGAGATTCTCGAGAAGTTACTAGTAGATAAGTATTATCCTTATCTATAGATTATTGTGTGAAACAGTTAAAGTTTATAATGGAGAGGAAGAGTGTAAGTGCATTAGTATTTTTTATTAAATTAATTAATTATGGTTAATGGTTGAACTTGTACCAGTGGGCGACTAATGGTTATAACTTAAAGTACATTAAATCCTGATACATATAGAATGGTTTAATATCATTTTTCATATCGAGTTGTAAGTAGCTTGTGTGCAAAAGCTTAAATATTTTTTAAACTTTAATAAGTAGATATCGCATAATGAGAGTCGTGCGTGTTTTGTCCGAGGATTTGCAGACACCGTGAATATACGTCATCCTGTTGACATCAGCTTCTACGTTATTATATTATGAACTGTATCCGGTTTGACTGCTGGGGTGATCTTGCATTACTGTGGTGAATCACACACTTCACCTATTCAATTTAAAAGATTCGTGCCAGTATTAGTATCCTTATTTACAATAAGAATTATACAATATACATAATAAAACAATACAATTCAAACTAACTAAATATGTACATTACCTATACCAATGATACCTACTAAAATTACATCTAAATCCTTACATGCGTCAAAAAACTCCTCCGCCTCGTCGCCGACTGGCAATGTTCCGAGAAGGCTGGCAGCATTACCACTTTGTATGGCAATATTGATATCAAATATAATTATTATCTTAAAATGTAAAAAACATTGTGTAATATTTTCGCCGCGTTACGTTGAACCTGAAATTTATTTACATAGGTGACCGAAATCCTAGAATGAGTCATAGCATACCTATGTCTTATTTTGGGGAATGGGGTCGGGAGTGATAAAGTTATACCACGCGCGATCTACAGGTGTTTTTCAGTGATACATATTTTCACTAACTTGGGTTGAAGCTGATAAAAAGTATACTTAACCACAATATTTGAAATGCGGAATTACATTGATATTGTATTAGTTTTTTAATTATTTTATAAACGGCAACTCATAAGGAATTACTTAAACATACGGAAAGTGGAACGAAGGTACTACGGGTACTTGAACTGCGCAGTTCTGGCTGAGATCACCGAGTTCCGCAGAATGAACATTTAAGTGGTCAAGCTACTAAGTTGGAAGGTTTAAAACCTCGTAACTCTATTGGGAATATTAATTTTAGTCAATGATTATGTTTTTACTAGTTAATCAATGAATCGTGCGCTGGGACGGGGCGGGTTATCTCATCCGGTAAACATTTTGGTGGTTTTTGTGTTGGAAGACACGCGCGGAAGGTCTCGGTGAACACGATTTTAAAAACAAATGACGACATAGTTAAGCTCACACCCAAAAGATGCTTTTACTAGTGAATGTGTACCTACCTATTTGTACTGGTATTAAATGTTAGTAAACATTTTAGGAGACACATAAGAACTGACTCGAGTCATAACTATTTAGTAATCTGTGCTCGAGTGTATCTCGAATTCTCGAACTATTCTTGTGACACAAAGATCTTATTTAAAAAAATGCGAATTATATATTTCTGAAAAAGTTGATGACACTTTGGCTTCTGAAATTCATCAAAATTTTAACTTGGTCGCTCTTAATATAAAAATCTTGTCTAAAAACAGTCTGTATCTCCTCGGGTCACCGATTTTTGATGATGCCATTCCTTCCCTCTTAAATGATTCATTTTCAAAATTTAACAACCATTCGGATCGCCTTTCTAAAATTAGTAGTCACTCCGCATTGTTCCTCCTGAAGTATTGCTTATTTGTACCTAAATTTACCTACCTACTCCGTTGTTGTCCCATTTGGAAATTTACAAATTTGATTTTACCAATTGAAAACATTTTAAAATCCCAAATTGAATCCATTGTGAATATTCGGCTTCAGGACCAGGCTTGGGCTCAAGCTACCTTACCGGTAAGGTTTGGTGGTTTAGGAACGCGTAAAATTTCAAATGTAGCTTTGCCAGCATTTCTGGCTTCTATACACAGCACCCGTCATCTCTCAGGTAAAGTTTTAAAATCTCCTGCAGATTAAAACTGTGAGATATCGGGTCTGGATGAAACCCTAAATGCTTGGATGGCCGATCCGCGTCGAAATTTGCCTTCCACACCCAACAAACAGAGGGCTTGGGACTCTATAGTTTCATCATTATCTTATAGTACACTCTTAGAAAATACATCTGATATAGACCGAGCCAGACTTCTAGCGGTAGCCAGACCAGAGTCCGGACACTCGCTGCATGCATATCCTTCTCCAAATACTGACACCTTCATTGACTCTTCTACTCTTCGATAGCTGTCGGTCTCCGGTTAGGCGCCCAGGTGTGTGTGGAGTACAAATTTGTTTCGTGTGGAGCTGTTGTGAATCGTTATGGTCATCATGGACTTGCTTACCTTTACAGTGCCGGTCGCCTTTCCCGCCACGCTGCGCTCAATTTCATCCTGGGACGGGCTCTTGCCACCGCCAGTGTTCCTGCAATCCTGGAGCCCCAGATCATGCGCGACGATGGCAAGCGGCCCGACGGTATGTCTCTTGTACCCTGGAGGATGGGGCGCGCTCTTGTGTGGGACGCCACCTGTGCCGATACTCTAGCGGCGTCCTACCTCCGGGCTACAAGTAAACGAGCCGGCGCGGCGGCCGATAAGCGGGAACAAATAAAGGCAAGCAAATATAGTAGTCTCGGCACTCAATATGAGTTCGTCGCATTTGGTGTCGAGACACCAAAGACGCAAAGACTCTCATTGGGAATTCAGCGCGGGAATGCTACCTGTGTTATAAGCACTCTGCCTAAGTCTCCCTGTCTTACTTGGCTTGTGGCTAAGTTGTACCCGAACAGGTTTAAGGTTTAGGTTCGATTCCCCGATGGAGTTTGGGTGTTTTCTATGTATATTATGTAAGTATTTAGAAATATATAAGTATATTTATCAGTTGTCTAGATCCCATAGCACAAGCTTACCTATAGCTTAGTTTGGGCTAGATGACGTTGTGTGTGAATGTCCAAATATATTTAAAAAAAAATCGTCATCGTATCAATCGTCAATCGTAATGCATACCTATACAAGTGTCTCCAGTTCATAAATATCTAAATATACGTAGGTCACACTATAAGTGTTGCGTAACTTAAAAAAACAACATGTTAAAACCAAAATATTATGTTTATTGCTTTTCAACAACATACTCTCCTTTACATTTTAAACATTTTTTCATGCGATTGAACCATTTTTTAAAACAGGAGGACCACATATCTGAAGGCATGTTTTCTACGTGCTGATTGAACGCTAAGTCACACTTTGTTTTTATGTATCCCTAACCCTAATAAGGTATAAAATTATCTCCATTTATTTAATAGTGTTTAAGTTTTACTATATGTAGGTATAAATATTGTCTATAATTACTATATTCAGTTTATTCCATTATTTTTCTTTTCAGAACTTTTGCATCTTTCTTTTCATATTACGAGTATATGCCAATATTAAGAAAGAAATTATAAATAGATCACAAAAACTGATGTCAGCGGCGGGATGACATTAGTTTTTGTGATCTATTTATAATTTCTTTCTTAATATTTTAAGAATAGTTTAAGCAAAACTCATTGCTTTGAAATACAAAAATATATGCCAAAAAAATATATCCACTGTTTACTTCACTTCTATCTTCTTATGTCCATCCAAACGTTGCCTGTAAGAGATCACTCTTAGTGATAAGGCCGCCATTTGTACATACTACTTAAATATTAAGTTTCTGTTTCATTTGTATTTTTCAGTGATACATATTTTCACTAACTTGGGTTGAAGCTGATAAAAAGTATACTTAACCACAATATTTGAAATGCGGAATTACATTGATATTGTATTAGTTTTTTAATTATTTTATAAACGGCAACTCATAAGGAATTACTTAAACATACGGAAAGTGGAACGAAGGTACTACGGGTACTTGAACTGCGCAGTTCTGGCTGAGATCACCGAGTTCCGCAGAATGAACATTTAAGTGGTCAAGCTACTAAGTTGGAAGGTTTAAAACCTCGTAACTCTATTGGGAATATTAATTTTAGTCAATGATTATGTTTTTACTAGTTAATCAATGAATCGTGCGCTGGGACGGGGCGGGTTATCTCATCCGGTAAACATTTTGGTGGTTTTTGTGTTGGAAGACACGCGCGGAAGGTCTCGGTGAACACGATTTTAAAAACAAATGACGACATAGTTAAGCTCACACCCAAAAGATGCTTTTACTAGTGAATGTGTACCTACCTATTTGTACTGGTATTAAATGTTAGTAAACATTTTAGGAGACACATAAGAACTGACTCGAGTCATAACTATTTAGTAATCTGTGCTCGAGTGTATCTCGAATTCTCGAACTATTCTTGTGACACAAAGATCTTATTTAAAAAAATGCGAATTATATATTTCTGAAAAAGTTGATGACACTTTGGCTTCTGAAATTCATCAAAATTTTAACTTGGTCGCTCTTAATATAAAAATCTTGTCTAAAAACAGTCTGTATCTCCTCGGGTCACCGATTTTTGATGATGCCATTCCTTCCCTCTTAAATGATTCATTTTCAAAATTTAACAACCATTCGGATCGCCTTTCTAAAATTAGTAGTCACTCCGCATTGTTCCTCCTGAAGTATTGCTTATTTGTACCTAAATTTACCTACCTACTCCGTTGTTGTCCCATTTGGAAATTTACAAATTTGATTTTACCAATTGAAAACATTTTAAAATCCCAAATTGAATCCATTGTGAATATTCGGCTTCAGGACCAGGCTTGGGCTCAAGCTACCTTACCGGTAAGGTTTGGTGGTTTAGGAACGCGTAAAATTTCAAATGTAGCTTTGCCAGCATTTCTGGCTTCTATACACAGCACCCGTCATCTCTCAGGTAAAGTTTTAAAATCTCCTGCAGATTAAAACTGTGAGATATCGGGTCTGGATGAAACCCTAAATGCTTGGATGGCCGATCCGCGTCGAAATTTGCCTTCCACACCCAACAAACAGAGGGCTTGGGACTCTATAGTTTCATCATTATCTTATAGTACACTCTTAGAAAATACATCTGATATAGACCGAGCCAGACTTCTAGCGGTAGCCAGACCAGAGTCCGGACACTCGCTGCATGCATATCCTTCTCCAAATACTGACACCTTCATTGACTCTTCTACTCTTCGATAGCTGTCGGTCTCCGGTTAGGCGCCCAGGTGTGTGTGGAGTACAAATTTGTTTCGTGTGGAGCTGTTGTGAATCGTTATGGTCATCATGGACTTGCTTACCTTTACAGTGCCGGTCGCCTTTCCCGCCACGCTGCGCTCAATTTCATCCTGGGACGGGCTCTTGCCACCGCCAGTGTTCCTGCAATCCTGGAGCCCCAGATCATGCGCGACGATGGCAAGCGGCCCGACGGTATGTCTCTTGTACCCTGGAGGATGGGGCGCGCTCTTGTGTGGGACGCCACCTGTGCCGATACTCTAGCGGCGTCCTACCTCCGGGCTACAAGTAAACGAGCCGGCGCGGCGGCCGATAAGCGGGAACAAATAAAGGCAAGCAAATATAGTAGTCTCGGCACTCAATATGAGTTCGTCGCATTTGGTGTCGAGACACCAAAGACGCAAAGACTCTCATTGGGAATTCAGCGCGGGAATGCTACCTGTGTTATAAGCACTCTGCCTAAGTCTCCCTGTCTTACTTATTTATTTTAGTTTTTAGTTTTAGATAGTATAGTTTGTTTAGGTTTTTCTTAATTTAATTTTCCTGTTCCTTGTATATATATTTATGACCTGTGTACACTATGGATAATAATAAACGAAACACTAAAAACTGAAAAAAAAAGATCTTATCCTATCTATGTTATCTTCTTAGGTGACAAATTCTATTTTTGTAGGGGGGGGGGGGGGGGGGGGGGGGGGGGGGCTTGTGGCTAAGTTGTACCCGAACAGGTTTAAGGTTTAGGTTCGATTCCCCGATGGAGTTTGGGTGTTTTCTATGTATATTATGTAAGTATTTAGAAATATATAAGTATATTTATCAGTTGTCTAGATCCCATAGCACAAGCTTACCTATAGCTTAGTTTGGGCTAGATGACGTTGTGTGTGAATGTCCAAATATATTTAAAAAAAAATCGTCATCGTATCAATCGTCAATCGTAATGCATACCTATACAAGTGTCTCCAGTTCATAAATATCTAAATATACGTAGGTCACACTATAAGTGTTGCGTAACTTAAAAAAACAACATGTTAAAACCAAAATATTATGTTTATTGCTTTTCAACAACATACTCTCCTTTACATTTTAAACATTTTTTCATGCGATTGAACCATTTTTTAAAACAGGAGGACCACATATCTGAAGGCATGTTTTCTACGTGCTGATTGAACGCTAAGTCACACTTTGTTTTTATGTATCCCTAACCCTAATAAGGTATAAAATTATCTCCATTTATTTAATAGTGTTTAAGTTTTACTATATGTAGGTATAAATATTGTCTATAATTACTATATTCAGTTTATTCCATTATTTTTCTTTTCAGAACTTTTGCATCTTTCTTTTCATATTACGAGTATATGCCAATATTAAGAAAGAAATTATAAATAGATCACAAAAACTGATGTCAGCGGCGGGATGACATTAGTTTTTGTGATCTATTTATAATTTCTTTCTTAATATTTTAAGAATAGTTTAAGCAAAACTCATTGCTTTGAAATACAAAAATATATGCCAAAAAAATATATCCACTGTTTACTTCACTTCTATCTTCTTATGTCCATCCAAACGTTGCCTGTAAGAGATCACTCTTAGTGATAAGGCCGCCATTTGTACATACTACTTAAATATTAAGTTTCTGTTTCATTTGTATTTTTGTATTGGTGTACAATAAAGTATAATCTAATCTAATCACTGCCTCTTCGGAGTTGGTAAAAGTGAAACCTCTCATCAAATCTTTGATTTTGGGGAAAATACAGAAATCACAGGGTGCTAGGTCGGGACTATGCGCAAGATGGGTGACGAGTTGTACTTTTTCGGAAGCTAAAAATGACTTTGTTTTGTTGGCCGTGTGTGAAGAAGCGTTGTCATGATGTAGGAGAACGCGGCTTTTGAGTCGTCTTTCGCGAACTTTTTATAACACCCTAGGTAAACAAATGGTAGAATACCACTCGGCATTAACACTCTTTTGATCTTCAAGTGGAATTGTATAGATGGGACCCGTAACTGAGAAAAAAAACGCGATAATTTTTTTACCAACGTTTCTCGCCTGCCTCACTTTTGTTGGCTTGTTCTCATTTTCAAACACCCATTCACAAGATTGCTGTTTTTTTTTCGGGTTCAAAACAATAAATCCACGTTTCGTCTCCTGTGATAATGTCATAAACAGCATTAGAATGTCCGTGGTCGTACTTCAGTAGCATCTGTGAGCACCATTCCACGCGAGCCCGCTTCTACTCCGCTTTCAGTTCATGAGGGATCCAACGACAACAAAGTTTCCGAACTTTTTTTTTGTTTTTTTTTTAATTCCGCGGCCCAATGCCGCGGCCGCTCTAACGTTCGTTGCCGGGCGTCTCTGGTTACTAGCAGAGGGTATTACCAGTGGCGCTCGGCGGACTTTGACCACCTCTGTGGTCTCTGCGGGTGTTTGGTCGGGACGAGAATCCCGCGTCATTGGGGTCGGGTTTTATCCCGCGTCAGTGAGTGAATCTGGTTGCGTGCTATGGGGCAAAGGCCCCGCAGCACGCAACCCTTCTAGCCTGCTTCTGTAAGGACGGTGGGTGGCGATCCCGCCGTCCTCAGGCCCCTATCATGGAGGACGATAGTCTTGGGCGTAGTCGCGTAGTCTGGGGCGCCCTGGCCGCCGACTACGGAACTCGGCGGGGAGGGTACGCTCCCTCTCCCTCCCGGCCGCCTCCTTCGCGAGCATGACTTGCTCGCAGAAGGACACGGCCGCGTTCCACCTACTCCCGCTGGATACCATGGCTTGAAGCATGGTCCCCAGCTAGAGGGTATCCACGCCCAGACCCACTACGAGGTCCCGGCGCCGACTCGCCCACGCTGAGCACTCCACCAACGTGTGGAGTGCGGTGTCGTCGTCGGAAACCTCGCAGTGTTGACACCGGGGTGTGACCTCACGATGCATGCGAAACAGATAGCTACCGAAGCATCCATGCCCGGCAACGATCTGCGTCGCACGGTACGTGAGGTCACACTCCGGTGTCAACACTGCGAGGTTTCCAATCGTCCATGATCGGTCTCACCGCCGCGATGAAGATGGCACCCCCCTTGGGTTGCTCAAGTCGCACCCTCCATGACTCCATGAGATCCTGGCGGAGTTGGGACCGCTGGTCCTCGATTTCTCGAGAAGCAGGCCTGTGGTCCCGCTCCAGCGCCTCTCGCTTCCAGGTCCCATGGAAGTTTCCGAACTTGCAATTCTTCGTGTAAAATTTTCTGGATTTGACTCATACCAATCCCCGATAGTCCTTGAATTGTCTCATAGGTAATCCGCGGGTTTTCTTCAATTAACCGCTTAACAGTAGCCACATTATTTTCGTTGACGGCAGATGAAGGCCGCCCTTCACGAAATTCGTCATGTAAAGAAACTCGACCTCTCTCAAATTCAGCAAACCATCGCCTCACGGTGCTCAAACAAGGTGCTTTTTTTTTTTTTTTTTTTTTTTTTTCACCATCGTTCGGCAGATAAACGAACGTTTAAAACGCTCGGTTCTCGCGAACATTCTATCCACTGTGTGGGAGTGGCATCTCTGCCCGGCAGGCGTTGTTCGGGATCGGAAGGAAGAGGGTGGGATCAGATTGAAGAGCTCTTCAGAACACTCGCCGTGGTAAATACGGTAGAATGCGGCCAAGGAAACTATTGTTCGGCGCTGAGCTAGCGGCTCAAGGGCTTCCGTTACCTCCGGACAACCTATAATACGGATAGCCCGTCGCTGCATAGCGTCGAGAGCGTCCAGCAGATACTTCGCGGAGCCGTCCCAGAGGTGAGAGCAGTATTCGACGCAGGGTCTAATCTGCGTCTTGTACAGCAGACACCTCTGGTCCGGTGTAAAGAATCTCTTTACCTTATCCAAAAAAAAAATAAAAAAAAAAAAATAAAAAAAAAAAAATAAAAAAAAATAAAAAAAAAAAAAATAAATAAAAAAATAAAAAAAAAAAAAAAAATAAAAAAAAAAAAAAAAAAAGTGGGTAGGAGGTTGTTGTGTTTTCGAAACTTTTAAGTATTAAAATTAAATTCTGGTGATTAAACTCGTTTAATGCACTACATCAAGACATAATAATATACCACTTACCAGTGTGAGCGTTTTCCCATAAATACACACAGAACTGAACAATACATTATGACTCATCAAAGCTATCAAAACATGCAACCCTCGTTGGCTGGTCTGGAAGCCATGTTTCGTGAGGGTCTGGCCCAGTTTGAGACAAGGCTGCAGCAGGCTACCACCAGCACATCACCAACTTCAACGGACCTGTCAAGTCTGTCTAGCGACTTCTGTATTTCCAAGAATGCCATGCTGCAGGCTCTCAATCTGCTGCAGGCTCTCAATCTGCTGCAGTGCCAGGTGGAGAGACTAGGGCAACAGATGGACGCCATTGAAATGCGTTCACGCCGCAAAATTCTTTTATTCCATGGTGTGGCAGAGGTAGAGACTGAAGAGACACCTAAGGTTGTTGCAGGTATAATTACAGAGCGCCTCAATATTCACAGTTTCAACATTCCAGATATAAAAAGATGCCACCGTTTAGGCCGTCCATCAGGCAAAGTGAGACCAATCCTCGTGAAGTTTCACGATGCAGCTGTCAAGGATAAGGTGTGGTTCTCTAAGGTGGCACTAAAGGGCTCTGGTGTTACACTCTCCGAGTTCCCTACTAAAGGACGCCACGAGACATTCATGGCTGCGCGCGAGAGGTTCGGGGTCGGTGAGTGCTTTACACGGGACGGTTATGTGTTTGTTATAGACTCCAATGGCAAGCGTCATCGTGTGTCTTCTCTCAACGAACTTAAAAAAATTAAGGTGACGAGTGACATACAGGAGGTTGCGAGTGACATACAGGAGGTCCCGAAAAACGTTAACACCAGGTCTAAGCGTGCTGGGGCAGGCAGGAATAAATAGTTTACATGGGTTATAGCATCCATAACGATAGTGTGGACCTATGGTAGTAGGTTCGGTAGTGTCCGTCTGATGTACATTCATAATATGTATCTACTTTCACTTTTACTGTAACTATACATATTGTGTTGTGTTTTGTTTCCACCCACTATTGGTGTAATGATTACAAAAGTAGGTATTTAATTAACTAGGTACCTATTATTTTATACTTCAATTTCAAACTTTGTTTACATACATGTAATAACCACGAGCGACTTTGCTTTGCATTGTCTGTCCGCTGTCAGTCAACTGTCACCTGTCAATTTCAATGTAATTTCTATAACTTTAGGCTGACTACAGACTTACTATTTGCGTTTCGTTAGTGCAAAGTACAAAACATGTTTTAATTATTTAATTTATATTTTATTTTTTCGTTTTGCTCATAATTGCTCGATGGCTTAATTTATTTTAATTATTATTTTGTTTTTGTGATAAATTGACCTGGCCCGTCATCTAACTATATACCTACTAAAGCCATGTACTTTATTATTTGCTTGAAGCCATAGTGTGGAGGGGCGTACTGTGATTTCTGACGCTCAACTGGCGGGTGGATTGTAAAGTAATAGAGTGTAATAGTATATTTATTACATTTATTTTATTTTTCTTTCTTTTAATATTATTATATATATTACTTTTTATATTAACACATTCGACATAATTTTGTATTATGTCGGAATCTGAAAATGAGAGTGATAGCGAAAGCTTCTATTCTGCGTCTAGCTTAAGCGGTAGTAATACTAGTATTCTATCTGTACCATCACTCGGTGATACGTTAAAAACCCAGTTTTCTGATGTCCCTAAGAACTTTAATGTAGTCCATTTTAATGCTCAAAGTATTCCCGCCCATCACTCTGATATGCTGACTAGCTTTGACTGTAAGAATATCCACGCTATTCTAGTTTCGGAGTCCTGGTTTAGGCCTTTTCATTCGTCAGTGTCTTTCCATCTTCCTGGTTTCGAGTTGATTAGAAATGATCGCGGTGGCGACGGAAAGGGAGGCGGTGTTGCTGTTTATCTGCGTAGTTATATTCCTTACAAAATTCTAGATACTTCAGCACAGCCGCCACTCTCGAACGCTGGGGAGCACCTATTCTTAGAGGTGGAGCTATACCACTCGAAATTTTTACTCGGAGTCTACTACTGTCCGTCGTCAAATATAATTTTTTTTGCCTCTTTTGAACACCTCCTGGAAAAGTGGTCGCCCTCTTACAGTCACGTAATCATAATGGGAGATTTTAACACGTGTCAATTAAAAAACGATTCCCGCACCTCCTCATTCCGTCACGCTTCTTTATCCCACAACCTTTCCATTCTTCCTTTAAACTCCACTCACCACGTTCCTGGCCGCAATCCATCTATTATCGACCTTATACTAGTATCATCTTTACAACATGTCGCCAGGCATGGTCAATGCAGCGCAGATGCCTTTTCCTATCATGACCTACTGTTCCTCTCCTACAAACTCCGCCCCCTAAGGCACGACCGCGTATTTTGTGGCAGCGCAATTTTGGTGGAATGGATTTAGATAATCTTTGTGAGGATGCTGATAAAATCAACTGGGGTCCTCTATTTCTCTCAGACACGGTTGACAAGAAGGTTAATATTTTTTCATCTAAATTAATAGAACTTTTTGATACACACGCACCTGTACGGCAGATTAAAGTTAAACATCATCCTGCCCCATGGATAACTGATTCCATCAAGGATACGATGGCAAAGAAAGCAGCTGCGAGACATAAATACAAGTGTCGACCAGCACCTAACAATATGGAAAAATATGTATCTATACGAAATCACTGCAACAAGGTGTGTAGGAATGCACAACGCCGATATATTCACGCCTCGGTTGAAAATGCAGATCCATCTAAGGTCTGGAATTTCTCAAACAATTGGAGTTGGGAAGTCTAAACAACACAATCATCCCTATTCCTTGGATCTTGAAGCACTTAATTTGCATTTTACTTCTTCGTCTAATTTAGCAGGGACGACTAAAGTAGCAACACTGAATAATCTTTCATCACTTCCAACTCCACAGCACTCAGCTTTCGTCTTCGAACAATTCACCGATTGTGATGTTAAGAAGAGCATACTGTCTATAACATCGAATGCAGTTGGAATTGACTGTGTAAGCCGTAACATGATCTTACCTATTCTCAACCAAATCCTTCCTATCATAACCCATATTCTGAACTTTTCTATAGCTAATAGTCAGTTCCCTACTGCTTGGACCTTTACCTAAGACACGCAATCCTTCATCTAACACTCATTTCCGTCCTATATCTATCTTACCTTTCCTTTCAAAAGTGTTAGAGCGCCTTGTTCACTCTCAGCTCACCAAATTCCTTAACACGAACTCTCTTCTCAATCCCTTCCAGTCCGGTTTCCGTCCTGGCCACAGTACTGTTACGGCTTTAGTCAACGTCACGGATGATATCAGATTAGGCATGGAGGCCGGAAATCTCACGGTCTTGTGCTTGTTAGATTTTAGTAACGCCTTCAATACCGTAGATCCCGATATCTTGCTTGGTATACTCAGCTCTATTAACATATCTCCAACGGGAATTGGCTGGTTTCGTAGTTACCTGTCTGGTCGCCGTCAACGTACGCGTCTGGAGGAATTGTCTTCTTCTTGGTGTGATGTCGCAGTCGGTGTACCACAGGGCGGCGTTTTATCTCCACTATTATTCTCTATTTTTATTAATACTATCTCTAAACATATTACTTCATCCTACCACCTTTATGCAGATGATCTTCAGATATATACGCAGGCTCCCTTGGATCAGCTACATAATGCAATCAATACCATTAATCTGGACCTGGAGCGCATTTGTGAATGGAGCAACAATCACGGTCTTCAGGTTAATCCATCCAAATCCCAGGCAATTATTACTGGCAGCTCTTGGTTTATGTCACGCCTTGATATTACGCAGTTGCTCCAAATTACTTTTAATGGTACCCCTGTCGAAATAAGCGACACTGTTAAAAACTTGGGTGTCCATATTGATAATACATTGTCCTGGGATTATCAGCTACAAGAGGTTAGACGCAAAGTATTTGCATCTACGGGATCCCTGCGTAGACTGCGAATGCTGCTTCCGATTTCCACTAAAACTGCGCTGGCACAATCGTTATTACTCCCAATCCTTGATTACGCTGATGTCAGCTATCTTGATCTTACAGAGGAGCAACTTGATAAGCTTGAGCGACTCCAAAACGTTTGTATTAGATTCATATTTGGTCTACGCAAATATGACCATGTATCCGAATTCCGCAAGATGCTCAAGTGGCTCCCAATTCGCCTTCGCCGGAATACTCATATCCTATCTCTATTATACAATATACTGTTCAATCCTTGTACCCCCCGATATCTTAAAGAACGATTCAAGTTCCTCCATGACACACATTCTAGATCTCTGAGGTCATCAGAAAATTTAATATTGGAAATGCCGGTGCATTCCACTAGTTTCTCTGACAAGTGCTTCACTATTCAAGCAATTCGTCTATGGAATGCCCTGCCGCTACATATCAGACGCGCTCAAACAATAGTATCTTTTAAAAATATGGTAAAGGATTACTATCTCACTTCCGTTAACTAGAAACTCGCTAACGCTATCTATATCTTCTATTCTATCTATCTATATATTAAAGTATCCTTTTATCTATCTCTTGAACTTCACAACCATCTACTCTCTTTGTAAAACCTTTTATTTTTATGTATAATATTTATATTACATTGTGCACAACCCCTATCAATTTCAACAATTTTCTTTCCATCCTGAGGTTGTCTGGAAGAAATTGCTCTTTAGCAATAAGGCCGCCTGTTGTACATTCTTTTTAAAAATATGTGTATATATTTGTTTATGTTTTTGTGTACAATAAAGAGTATTTGATTCAGTATTCCTAGTTTCCGCGAAGCTAGCCCTATATATCTTTCGATGTAGTTTTTATTATTGAGCTCTCGAC